>JAHDVE020005636.1:0-32740 GCA_022606495.2 Halesus radiatus
TTTACCATTCATTTTCGCGTCCCTTTCTTAAACTTGTTCACAACGCTTTCTTCAGCCTCGCATTCTTTCCGAAACTCCACATTGGGAACACGGTCAACCTTGGTTTTACACACACACTCCCTGGGGATCTCATATCTACACCGTTCAGTCTACTTTCATAAATCCTCTGCCAACGTTATACCTTCCACAAATGGGGAAGATGGAAAGAACAAGATAAAAACATAATTAAAACTTATTTTTAAAAATGCGTATGTATGGAGTACAATATTATTGTCTCCAAAGGGCCCGCCTCCATCTATGGAGAATTCATACAGGGCAGTGTTTCTCAACGTGGGGCGCACCACCCTCCTGGGGGAATGCGCCATTTATTAATAGTAATATTTGTTATATTTTTTTGGGAAAAATAGGCAACACAGCTCAAATGTCAACACATTAATTAATTTGTGTGTTTGTGGGCGTATCCACTATTCGTAATTAATGAAACGCGTGGTAAGTTTCCCCTTACAAACATTGCAACTATTACTTGAAAGGTATTTTTTAACTCTGAACCACGAAAAAAGTTCACCTGCGACGCTTTCCCATTTACGCATTTTTTTCTCTTCTTTTTGGTGGGGGGGCATGGAAGTTTTTGAAGCGTTAAAGTGGGGTATGGCACAGATAAGGTTGAGAAACACTGATCTAGGCAGTCATGGCATTGAGGTAAGTATTGTTAAATTTACATAGTAATCTAATTCAACGTCTTCATATGCCTGCAAACGCTTTTTGTAATTTCAGTACTTACGAAGATTTTTGTTTTATGGAAACACGTTATTACGGAAATTGGATGACACCACTGGCACTGGTTACGGCCTATTATTTTACCGCGACCAAGAAGGAAGAGGAAGAGAATTCAAAATGGGTTATTAAGTTGACAAAACTATTTCGCAGAATTTATTTTTAACCTCACCCTAAAAAATAGTGTACGTACGATTTATGAATAACCATTCGGAGGTTGTTTAATTTAATTTTGATTTCTCAAACGGAAACTTTATCCTTGGACTCATTTCGAGATGCACATTACTGTTTTGGCATTACCGCGTCCGCCTACAAAATCACACATTACTAAAACAAAAAAGGTGGCGAATAAATCAACAACGAAAATCTCACGGCATCGGATGAAACTTTGCACCGACACGGGATTAATAAATTATAATAATTATGTAATGAAGACTGGTGACTAAAAAAATGTATTTAATTATTGTCCTTGTGGCTATTGATATAACACAAAAATGCTGCAGAATTGTTATTATTATTATTATTGCTATTGCCGGCGAGCAAATTATGTCAAAAAACTTGAAGCGAATCAATAAAGGATGAAGGAAGCGTCAGATACTTTGAGGCAAAACCAAATTCTATTTAAAATACCACGGATAAGCCATTCTCTGAAACTTGAGTGATAAATTAAATTTGCAAATAATATCTACGTAGGAAATCAGTAAATTATTCATCCCAAATAATGCATATCGCCACCCTAATTAGTAAATTACCTTATTCCATTTTGACAACTTTACAGGAGAAAATGAAAACTGATTATTCTTTAAATAATTTTAAATTTTTAAATTTTGTGCTACGCTCTGGAACCACTTGGATAATAAATGCATGCAATAAAAAAAGTGTTTTTAAAAGTTGTAATACAATTTTAAACTGTTTTTATTTAAAATATGAAGAATTCTAAGATTTAATCGAAAATGAAGCTATTATTTAACATTTTAAAAATCCTTATTAATTAATTTTAATTTTTACCATTTATTTTACTTGCTTCGATTTTTGCAAACCCTTTGAGGTTTTCATAGTAATATGCATTTAAAAAAAAGTTAAAAGGGGGCATTCAAATTTCAATTTGTGAAAAAAAACGGACTTATGTAAATTATATACTAATTAAGGGCGAGAGGGACGTCGGAGCGTAATTATTTATTGTTTCGAAATATTGATAGTATTATTACGCAATACGATAAACATAATGTTTTTAAATAGAAAAATATGAATTAAATATTTTATAAATTTACATAGGCTTAGTTAGCATTTATCAAAATCTAATCAGAAATATTACTTTTTCTGACCGTCTATATTTTATTGTATGTTTTACAAAATATTTAAAATACGAATATGATTTTTAAAGTGGAGAAAAATATTTTTAATCGTTTCTCGTTACGTTTCTGTAAATAAACTTATCCAAAGATTTATAATCCGCATTAATTTTTTTTTTAAAGACTAAAGTTATGTATTGTTTATGAAAAAATAAAACTATACACTGTTCTTTTTTTATTTAAATTTATCTTATCGACAAGTTAAAGAAAAACCTTCACAGCATTTTTTAAGGATATTCAACTTTTTAAATGTTTTTGTAAAACATGCGTAGAACGGTCAGAAATGTGTAATATTTCTGATTTTATTTCGATAAATGCTAAGCCCAATCAAATTAAAATATACGTAATACATATTTTTATCTTTAAAAACACCATGTTTATCGTATTGCACAATAATATTATCATTATTTGACTTTATAAATAATAACTCTCCGACGTCCCTCTCCCCGTTAAGGTGACGATATTATTTAAAGCATTCGGAAAGGCTGGCACCTTCCTCCTTTATTGCAAAAACTATAGCATTTATAGGATAAGGTTTCGGCACAATCGTGCCTTCCTCAGGGAAACTGATTTATAACTGCGCCAATGAATAGTGTCTGTGCCGAAACTGGTTGGCGTATGGTCTATCATAAAGTTACAAATTTCTAAAAAGACAGATCATTTTTCACAGCTGAGTTTGGTTTTTTGAATCATCTTATTGGCGTTTCACGGTTAAGCAAACAGGTATCAAAAATAAACTTAATAGTTTGCATAATGATGACTAAAATAATTTAAAACAATGCAAAACAGAAAAAATCATAGATTCAAAACTAATTATGGCTTAAATGGAGTGACGAATACTGTAAATACGAAGAAAAAAATACAAAATGATCAATTACTTCCGTGATTCATTCCGTCGGTAGCTTTGGTAGTTCCTAAGGTAGGCAATTACGAGGAGAATTGTTCCACTTGCACTGATAGCACTTTTTCACAATGGAAAATGGCGAACCAGCGAACTTCATACAGTCATACGTGGGAGGTGAAGGTCACGAAGCAACAACAATTTAAATTCGTGGGTGTAGGCAATAAATTGACATACATAATTTTAAAAGCTACCGGTTTAATCAAACAGTATTGCAATAATTACGCGAATGAGTTAGTTATTTATTAATCTCAAGTTAGTTCACTTCATTGTATGCTCTAATAATCGTTGAAACGCTGTGTTTTCTACCCGTATTTCCATTAAAGGTGCTTCGAATAACTAGCGCAATTAATCCCTTCTGCACAGGTGAACAGCAAATCATAGCGATCCGGTCAGTGGCTGAGTTGGTATCACGTATGGGTCCCACCCAGGCGTAGTGAATTCAATGCTTCAGCTGGCTAAGTCCTCCATCACGATACAAGCATCGATAATGTGTGTTCTAATGTCTATACGTAAGATCTTTAGGTTGTCTTGACACTTCAGTGCAAAAGCGTGCAATCCGTTTGATAGATTCCTTTATCTCGATGGAAAGATTGCAGTCTTCAGAACATAGACGTTCGGCGATAAAGTTGTGTATGATATACTATCTCAAAGAAAGATGCTACCAAGAACTAGTGTCATTGATAGTTAGGCACAGGCGCCCCCACGGGTTGACAATTTCTTTATCAGAACGGATCGTTTTCACGACTCGTTCTCGCCTAATCCTTCATGTTCGGCTGTGGAACGATTTTCCAGCTGTTGTGTTACCTTCCTCCTGCAACATAGGTCTTTAAGAGACCCAGGTTCACTCATTCTAACCGTTCCTTACGTATATATCATATTTTAGGTGTTTCTAATCAATACACTAATGTAATGGAAAATAATAAAATATATAGAAAAGTATTTATAGAAGGCAACACAAAAAATTGTCGAAAAAACGGAAAAAACAATTGTTATGATACGTATGCTGCGTGTGTCGATAACTTGCCGAGTGGTGCAGCAGTGAGCGAGAGAGGTACGGGTTTCGCTCACCATGCCACGATGGGCGGTCGTCAGTAATAGCCGTCGGTCTGCCGGTTGTAATGGATGTATAACGCGTGGCCAATGTTTTTTCATGGTTTTCAGCACTTATGACACAACATTTAACTTATGTACATACCTATATACTATTAATTAACACCCATTGAAAAAAAACTATAAAGTAAATTAATTAAAAATAGTAAGTAATTAACGATTGCAACTATTTTTACATAGGAAGGACTATTATATAGAAATTTCAGTATTAGAGTTTAAATTCATTTATTAACAATGACACCACAAAGTGAATACCAATCTTTTGAAGAAATTATACTAAAAAGTAGTTTATCGGACCTTTTTTTATTTTTTTTCCCAATTGCTTGTTCCATTTCCTCGTTATATGAAACGTTGAAATGGAATAAGATGGTTTAATAAATATATATTTTCATTAGTGAGCAAGATTAAGAAAGGGACGCTTAGATGGTTTGGGCATGTAGAGCGAATGAACGAAGAAAGGAGTGTAAGGAGAATATATGACGAGAATGTGAATGGAAGAAGAAGCCGGGGACGTCCAAGGAAGACGTGGCATGATCAAGTGAATCAAATACTTGAGTCGGGCCATGTCAGAAGTCGGAATAACAGAAGAGAATGTATGAGGCGTTGTATGAATGTGAATGAAGCAAGAAGTGTATGCCAAGATCGAGTTGTTTGGCGGTCCGTCCTCTCTGCCTACCCCTGCGGGGAAACGGCGTGATGGTTAGTTAGTTAGTTATTTTCATAATGCTCGGCTTCATTCTTCGAAATGCCAGAGAATTTAGGAATATTTCAACACTAAAATTATTATACTCTTCCTTAGTTCGTAGTCAAGTCGAATATAATTCTTCTATATGGTCCCCCCACTATAAAATTCATTCTGACTCCATCGAAAGAATTCAACATAAATTTCTAAGATATGTCAATTTTAAACTCGGTTTACCTATTGAAACTATAAATTACAATCACTTAATGAAAGAACTAAAATTATTAAAACTATCAGATAGAAGAATTGTTTCTGATATAACTTTTATATTCAAAATTATTAATGGTTTTATAGACAGCCCTGATATCGTCAGTTTAATTACATTTAATATTCCAACTAGAACTACCCGATCTAAAATTTTATTTAATTGTAACAATAATCCCAGAACTATGTCATTCAAATATTCACTGGTACCTCGACTTCACACAATAGGTAATACATATTCAGATATAGTAGATATTCTCAACTGCTCTGAATACAAGTACAAACAAACGATTATTGCATACATCCTGGATAATTATTGATATATGTGTCTAGAGTATAAGTAACAGTGAATGTATGGTATGTTTTGATTTTTCGCCTCTGGAACTTATTACTTACAATGGTACATACACTATGTTTTCCTGTATATGTTCGATATATATGATATATTATCTTTGAACCTATTGTGATGTGTTTTTCACCTGTTTTACTAATAACTAACTTTATATGTAAAAACCCATATAGGGCGTATATTATACAATAAATAAATAAGTAAATTATTTATTTTATTAATTTATTTATTTAGACATACACAGTACATTTTATTACAAGTGATAAGGTTGGTATATTAAAATTTACATTGTTAAAGTATCTATTTCGTATGTCCATACAATATCTTATTCATTTTGTCTGGGGTGAGAATGCTTCTTAACTAATGAACGCATGTGTGACTAATATTAGTGAAAAAAAATGTAAACCATTAATTTTTATAAACTTAAAAATTACAAAATCCTAAATGTATACCCTGTATACCAGTGGCGTACAGTCCAAGAAAGGCTGTAAAGCTATGCCTACTCTACGAAAAACAAAGAGAAATAAAAAAAATTAAAATTAAAATACCACAAAACTTTAAGAAGCGGGTAAGAAGGTACCATAACAATCAGCGGTGATGATAATGGACATTTTCAAATATTCCATGGACAATATTCATTCGTACTCGAACTAGAAACATTATTACCTGTGCAGCCTACCTCTAGTCATAGAGCAATGCACGCCACCGCTATTATACTGAGCGTACAGCACCGGAGCTCGGGGGATTTTCTAGCATCGTAAGGGAAGGGTTAAAATACACTCCCAACAGCATCCCTAAAGACGACGAAGGTGTAACATAAATAATATAATATTTCACGTCGTAACCTCTCCCCCAAGGGAAGCATAATATAACAGAAAGAGACGTTGCACCGGAGCTCTCAGCGGCAGGACATCACAGCTGATGAAAATACGTGAATATTATAAATTAAAAAATATACCGCAATGAAAATAATGGTATAATTTGACAACTAATAACTTTAATAGATTATAACTCTAGTAACTAATAAACTGGTCACTAATGGATGTTTACATCTCCCGGTCCGTTATCAGACGATGATATCGGTATAAAAAATAGACAAGTCATTAGCATACGGCAGGTATTTCGTCCGATTAAACATTCCTTCCTTGAGGTCAATAACGAAATGAAAAGATGAATGATGACCGGAGGCCTAAGTGGCTGGTCCAGTGGTAAATAATTCTCAAGTTGATTTAGATAGGTAATATCATTGCTATAGTTCAGTGAACGTAGATAATAGAAACAAGGTAGACGGGCCATGAATCATTATTAGTAAGAAGCCGCGGGTACATAAGCGTCGCCAACATCGTTCATCCACACTACTGCAAATCGCATCTACGCACAGCGGCGCTCTGTCTTTGTTTCTAGCTACACACAAAACGTTTTACTTTCATTGATTCCGCTGCTTTTATAGTCCGTGCAGATAGGTCGTAGCTCGGCAACAGTCGGCACACGCTTCCATGCGATATTATCTCCCTTTTTTTTATCTATTATCTGTAATGGTAACCCGAATCGATTAAGTGCATGTAGTTTGATGAGAGGAATAAAAGGTTGAATTTGATACATTAATCGACTAGCAGTTACTTACCACCCGGTTTCGGCCGAGTTTCAATCTATTATATTTGAAATTCAATAATACGTCTTAATAGTCATGTTTTGACAGTGAAATAGTTATTTCATAGCTCCTTAGCTCATAGCAACATTGGGAACAGAGAATACCTTTGTTGTCGGAAAAGAACTGTGCAAGTTTGACGATGCCAGAGATTCGAGAGTTTTTGCGGCTTCGCACATAACACCGAAATGTGGGACAACGCCATATGGAAATAAAATTAATAAGAAAACACGTAATGACGACATATTCACGTGGCGTAATTACAGATTACGCGTGTTAAAGTAATATTGAATGATTTAAAACAACTTTAACAGTCTCAGTTAAATCGGGATCCGAAAACAAGAAGTGTAAATTCAAAATACCGGCTGTCAGAAATAATAACCAGTATTTCCATTCCACCCACAGCGCCTATTATTTATCGAAAGGTGCCGTGTGGGACGCTTTGATGGATGAAATGGAAATACTACCTGGCTGTTCAGATCTGGTTACTAAAGATAGTAAAGTCACCACCATCAAGGACAGTGGTACAGAACTGTGATACGAAGTGCACCTTACGCTCTATCGCGGTGTTGTTATGTATCTACATCGATTTGTTGGTCAATAATCTAACAACTCTTGGCTAATTTTCAGATCGCCTTATTTGTGTTAATCTTTTCAAATGCGCTGTAAAAGGCAAGTAAATTACAACAACAACAAATTACTTCGTTAACATAGACTAAACAAAGAGAACTGATAATTATATATTTAAGATGAAGCGGGTTATTTATTTTATTTTATTTTAGAAACGAACGGTACATCTATAAAATGAGTAATGTACTGTTTACAAGGTTATAGAAATTATTACAAGATCGGTACCAGTGCCATGTCTCTATGAAACATCAACTCTCCAATACACACACTTTACGCATACAGACACGTGCAGTAGCGTAGTGAGCAAGATTAAGAAAGGGACGCTTAGATGGTTTGGACATGTAGAGCGAATGAATAAAGAGAGGAGTGTAAGGAGAATATATGATGCAAATGTGAATGGAAAAGGACGCCGGGGAGGTCCGAGGAAGACATGGCACGATGAAGTGTATCAAATACTTGAGTCGGGCCATGTCAGAAGTCGGAATAACAGAAGAGCATGTATGAGACGTTGTATGAAAGTGAATGAAGTAAGAAGTGGCGGAAGTTGGCGGTCCATCCTCTCTGCCTACCCCTGCGGGGAAACGGCGGGATGGTTAGTTAGTCAGTCACACGTGTTATGAAGTAGAGAGTTGTGAGTGGGCATCGATTAAGTTACGAGCAAGCTTTTTCTTAAATGACGGTAGGGAGTCAAAAAATATGTAGAGATTTGAGTTGGGACAAAGATTATTTTGGAAAAACGAGAAATTGGTGAATTTACAGCAGCGTTTGTTTCGTTGTTTAAGAGGAACGGCTGTAGGAATAACTTAATTTCGGATTTGAGGCCAAAATACCCATCCAAACCGAATGATATATTTATTTAATTAAAGGTTTAGTAAATATCTAGTATGGATGAGAAGTATTTTATTTATTTTTGTTTTAAATTATGAAGTACAATAAATGCCATGAAAAAAAAATCATAATTTTAGATGCAACTTAAAAAATTATTTGATCTCAAATAAAAATATTAAAAAAAAAAATGTTTTTCGGGTCGATATTTTAAATTATGTATGGCAAATTTGCGTTACAACGTAAATTGATCTTTTTTAATTTAATTTAAAGTCCACCATAATGCTTATTTTAATATTTTACTAGGTACGTACATTCTCAGAGGATAGAGAATTTTTAATTATTTTTTTAACTAAATCGGTTTACCGATAAAAAAATCATTTTAAACACCGTTCAAACTAAAATTGGGTGGGAGTAAATAAAATCACATAATTAAGTCGTCGAAATGGCCTTGTACGCCGAAACAGCTGTCACAATATTAAAAAATAAAATACTTGCAGAACTAAATTTCATTTAAATTGTACAGATATGAGTTTTGGTCTGAATTCTATTGAGGTATCGATATGTTTTTAGGAATTTAAAGTATCTAGTTTTTTTATTGTCTAGCGGTACTGACGTCATTATAACTACAGGTAATTGATTGTTAACAATTCTTAGAAGGCTTGAAGATATTGCCGATCACAGAAAACCAAAAGATTTCTTAGAAAGCAGGTGACAAACAATCAGTTGAATTGATACTAATTTAAATGTCATGTTCATTGCATCGATTACTCTGAATTGGACAAGTTATCCAATCTAGCAAGATGTGCAGAAGACAATTGACTTGAACAGGAAAATTATTCGCTTGTCAGACTGTCTCGGTTAGAACATAATATTATGAATCGATCAACTGTTTTTTTTTTTTTTTTCATATCAAACTGTTGAAAATTGTCGATCAGCATAAAAAAGCATTGTGGAAACATTTACCTTTATTAAAGTCTTGCCTCGGATTTTTATCGAGCCTGCGCAAGAGGAAATCTTTATGGATCGACCCATTTAAGCCGTCTACCAAATAACAAGACGAATAATTAGTATGTCTAAAATTGACCCAGATACTTCAATATTATTTGTTCTCAAATTGTCTTGGACCTTGATGGCTTAAAATTGGTTTCATTAAAACGTAGATCTCAATTATGTGAACTAAAAGGCTAAGAAAAAATCTTCTGAACACATATAATAAATGTTCACGCGTGTTCTAAAACTGAATGACTTCTGAATATTCCTTACATATAAATAATGGTACTACTCTAACTAAAGGTTACAAAATTTAATTTCCTTTGAACTTTTCTTACATAGGTATTAAAAATGTTCCTAATATTACTACGCGGTCCAAAATTGAATTTCTTAATTGCCTTATATATAAATAATCCTACTTACAATATGTTAACTATGTACCTACGTGTTCCAAAACTAAATTACTTTTGAACTTGCCTCGATTCTTGTCTCAAGTCACTTGACATTATTTCTTTGAACCTTGCCTCAGCCGGTCTTTTTGTCTGTCGATTCTCCCTGCAGTGGTATTATAGGAGTCCGTGGACTTATAAGGAGCGCGGAGCAGACGTGACGCCACCACACGGTCGTTTAAGACGCACTTGAAAATAATATGTCTCAATGCAAAATCGATATATCGACGTCGATTGGATTTAGTAGCCGGTTAATGAATCATCTGTTGAAATCATTATTAATTAATATTCAGATTAAAAGAAAAGAAAACAATGACTAATGAAATTAGCTGTACTCCAAAGAGGAAGATCGACAAAACATTAAAATTGGCAAGTATTCTACAGTCGATGATGTATAAAGATTATTACTTCGATTACATACTAATTAAAGTTGCCCTCACGCCAATTCTCCGCAAGGAGAGGCAGAGGATGATACACCACTCAATTGCACAGCGCCCTGGAGGTTATTTTTCACAAAAACGGAGATATATAAATTATCCAAATACAATAATTAATATATTAATTTGTAATCACCACTTAAGTGGTGATTAAAAAATTATTACTTAATTCATTTATCAATAATGACGACACAAAGTGAATACGAATCTTTTGAAGAAATTATATATTATAATTACTATTATATAATTTAATAATTTTTTTTTTTTTTTAAAATCATATTAACCGTATAGTTGCTTCATTTACATTGGCACATCGTCTTATGGGTGCTCTTTCTTCAGGTACCTATTCGGTCTTAGTCACTTGATAGCGCCATGTCTTCCCGGGGCCTGATTCCGGTTCATTTTAAGGCGAGGCTATCAGTGAAATCACTATTTCGATTAATTTATACTACGAATCGGTTTACATAACGGAAAACAAAATAAATATGCTTCGGTTAAATTGAACCCTTTCCTAGAAATTAGCTTGATAAGAATTAAAATAAAATTCTTAACTACTTTGTTAAAAATATAAGCTTACACTACATTTTTTTTCATTAGAAAATTATGAACGCATGTAAGAAACAAGTTTTTAAAAGTGCTACTTGATAGCTAAGATTATTTGTGAAAGATTCCCTTGATAATTTTTTTTCTTTCTTACAAAATTCCACACAAAGTACAACAAATAATTCTAGACTCTGCTTGCCAAGCGAATTATATGTCCATTACCTATATTCGTGGTGACATAAGACACCACTTGTAGCAATATTTTGGCTAGCATATTCCTCTTAAGGATAAGGCATTGTCCTTGTCCTTACCCTCAGGCTTAGACCTTTTGCGTAAGTGCGATTCCGGTTCTCTCTGATGACAGCTGTCATTATAGTCAATACACATTATTTGTGAATAATTTGTCCCAAAATAATGCTATTAAATGAACCGAATTAACGAAATTGCAATGTTTGAAAAGTACCTATGTCAAAAGTCTGAAATGTCAAATAAGAGTGATTAATTTAAAAAAAATTGAATAAACCACAATTAAAGTAAGTAATATGTATTCTATATATTCCATTATAGTTTTTAATAATACTGTGATAATTAGACCACCCACTCCTTTAAAAATGAATTGTCATCGACATGTGATCGGAATCGCAATTCCAAGGATGAGAACAATGCCTTATCCTTAAAAAGAAACGGAATCAAGCCCCTGGAACGTCCCCGACACGCGAAATGGACAAAGCACACCCACTTATAATCTGTTTTCTAACTTTTAAAATTTCGCTTTGTGCCAAATTTAGCACTAGGGGATACTATCGATTTATGCTTAATTTAGAAACCTAAAATATAATAAAACTAAGAGCATAAAGGTCTCGCGGGTGTTGAATATGGGTCTGTTGGTCAAGCAATTACTTAGAGTTATCAAATATTTATTTATCTACCTAAACGCTGGTAAAGAAATGTCCGAAGCTCGCCGTTGACACACTTCAAAAAAATCCTGTCTGGAATATAATTGAATAAGGTCATAAAATAAATCAATAAAACTAAAATATCGACTTGTCGTAAAGCAAATATTAACACCACGCTTCCCTAACCCATATAAGTATTAGTGATTTTATGTCAGATTGCTGAAGAACAAGCTTGACGCCTATAAAATATTTTATGTGTGAAAAATTTACGACACCAATGAAATAAAAATTACTGTGTTCAAATACATTATCAAAGAAAATTACTATTCAAAAGGAAGTGTACGTAATAATGATTCATGTGGGAGAAAATATAATGAGTTGTTCATTAAAACAACATAAAAAAACTACCGAAATTCATCCATTCTGTATCATTTGACAAGTGCAAAATCGATTGATTGCCTAATTATCATTGCAGATAAAATAAATTTGTCAGCAGCTCATTTGAATTGGCGTATAGAAATATCTCATTAAAATTTAACATCTCGACATTGGGAAATAATAATATCTCTTGTTATTTGTTGCAGATGTTCGTGACAATGATTATATTCAGTACAAGAATTGGGAACGTTGATGCAATTATGCTCAAGACCATCTGAGATGATAAATTATAAAGAAAATGATAGGTTGGATCCATTTTGTATTAAGTATATTTTCCATGTTCATCCATAGCAACTAAAGAAATATTACGTATTAAATTACAAACCAAGACCAACTGACAAACAAGCCGGGACTTTAAAACGTGGGTACCCTAAAATCGAGAGAAATCTGATCAAAACGGGACGTATAATAACAATTCTTGGAGAAAATAAATTGGAACAAAACATTTGTGTCTCCTCGATCCTACAACATGGGTGTCCTCGCGACCCACTCCTTCATATTGTGAAAAGGCCCCCCTCCCCAGTCTCCTACGAGTTAACATAATTTATTTCTATGTAAATGGGTCATAATACGGTCTCCATGGTCGAGGGGTAAGGGTCTCGACTACGAATCCGAAGGTCGCGGGTTCAAATCCCGGCGTGCGCAGGCAAACTTTATTTAATTAATTTGTGCCGTTTCATAATTAATTCTTTTAAAAATAATATATAGTATATTTCCGCACGTTCCAGAGTGGAAGATACTCTCGGTATCGCCCTGGTGAAAGACCACCAAAGAGATTAGATAGTACAGTGGTACATCCCTCCCCAATCCCTTCGGAATTGAATCGTTGCTTGAAATGGCTTTTAGCCGTGTTTGGTGACCAGATCTGAATAGTCAGGTATTTCCCCACCATCCTCTTCCTCTTTTCCTTCCCCTCCCCAATACCTTCAGCCTCACAACATTCCCCAATTGGGGATGCCATAGTCTCACTGGCTCCAGACGGTTGGGACTAGTTGGGACTCTTGTGCGGTATTCATATAAAAAAAATGTATATATATTTGTGTACATAGAAGAATATAGCTAGGGTCAGTAGACGGATAGATGTTGTAGTTTGCCCTAACTGTTAATCCTTATGGAGCATGATGGCTGTTCTACAACTGTTCATAATAGTTTTGTTATTATGATACGTCCCAGTATGACCAGTCAACAATTATTTTCCAGTGTCCACCATTGATTCTGAATGGACGATTGTTTGCAAATGGGCGTCAGAGAGATTCTGTCACATCCACCTACCAGCTCTAATGGTCCTGCCGTTGTAACATCTCTTTCTGTTAGATTCCTCGTTTATGAGAAAGAGGGAGAGATTACAACGGAGCTATCGTCGGTACGCCTATGCAGTCTACCATCTGTGGAAGTGAATCACGGTAATATTTCCACAACAACGCGACGCAGAACAGTGCTTGGTTCTTGCATGCGACTTGAATAATAATTCCTCTGGCGAGACTGAAGAGCCAAGTGCCGCCAAGAGAAACATCATTTCGCGGCAAACAAAAAAAACGAGCCATCGACCAAATTGCACGCTCGAGCTAAACAATAATTAATGGCTGAACTGTCACATTGCTGGAATTTTTGAGGCTCGTAAAATAAACAGACTAGAAATACTACGAAACAGCATGTTTGAATTTCATGGGTTTGAATTGTGAATCATGCGCATTTTTTCATACATTATCATTCACATTAAAATAGAAAATTTCAGTTATAACAGCGACATGGTCCAGTTCTCCCGAGTCAGACAAGATGAAAAACCACGAATAAGTCTAGATTAAATTGACGGTAAATCTCGAGATCGTTTTATTTTTACTTATGATATTGATAAACAATTATTTAGGACAAAATTTGGCAAATTAATTACGAAGTATTTTTAAAGAAGCTACTTTCTTTGTGTACCTTCTTCTTAAAATTAAGTAATGATATATAAGGTAAAGTTGGTAGAAAAATAATGATTGAAGGGAGGCAATAATAATTGCTTCATAACTCATATTAAGAGCCTTTCATTCTTAGCAGTTTATTCGACAAGTCTGAACCTTTTCACAGCCTATGCGACATAATGTAGATAATTATATTTAGATGATTTGTATAGCGCTGTTTTGGTGAAAAATCACTTCAAGGGGGCTGAACGAACGTTTTTTCTTCCAACGCCCTATCTTATCACTAACTATAGACAATCTATTGTTAGTACTTATGGCTAACAAATTGCATTCACCGGTTCATCGATCTGTAATACCAAACTATATGTACAATGCATTTGACCCATGAACATGATGCCGCGTTAAAATATAAATGTAATACATTTTATGTAAGGGGAGATAATATCACGCAGGACCATACTTACCTGGCAGATCACTTGAGATAAATACTGTTTATTAGGGAAATGTAGATAAGGGTTTGCACGCAGAGAATACAGTATTGGAAAACACATGTTATTGGAGATATTATTTAATCATGGTATTTACTTTAATAATTATTTATGTTCTTGCTTGATTTTAGGAAAGGAAAAGCATATTTTATAATAGGTGGTACAGGGATTTGATTAGAATTTATCTTCCCAAATGTGATTCGTCCCTCGATAAGAAACGGATTGAAGTGTGAGGATTCGAACAATGTTAATAAAACAAGATAAGTGTAATTAGGGTATTTAGGCATTTCATGAGAGGTACTCGCAGGTGTTGAATTTAAGGATATGAATGCATGAAAAGGTGAGTATTTAATTTGGATAGAAATTCTGTTGGACTTGCTTTGCATCTTAGTTCTGGGGTGAGTTTATTCCAAGCCTTAGATCCTGATACTCCGAAATCGCGATCTTCAAACTTAGTATTTGGCTTGCGTTTAGGTTTTATCAGCCTCTCGATAGCCGATGATAATGTGATCTAAGAGTTGACTGCCTTAGACTAGTGTTTTCCGGAGCGCATAGTTCGGAGATGTAAGGTGGGGTCAATTCATTGATGGATTTAACTCATTCAGTACCAGTGTACTTCCTCAGGTACATGAAATTAATATCCCCTGATTTTGTGAAATAAAAAGCCCCGTATTTTGCGAATCGCTCGTGAAGAATATTCCTTATGGCGTCTTTTTTTGGCTAGGCTGCAATCCTTATCCAGGGAAAAATTATCTATAGTAACTACATAAAATCATCACCTTCCCACATATCTCAATCACAAAACACAAGGGCTAAATCTAACAATCAATTGCCCAACATTAAATCCACTTTTGCCAAGAACCACGAATCCTACCTCGCACCTCTCATATTCAATATCTTCCTAAAAGAAACCTCTCGACATATAACGCAAAACAACCTAAAATGGTTGTATAAAAACTTCAGCTAATATACAAAAAAGAATAGCATCACCAAGTTGCTTTTAAAAAAAATATATCAGGTAATTTTATCTACTGTAAAAAAATATTTACCACCTATGTATTTATTTTTTTTTATACATACGAGATATGTTATATGCATTTTCTTATGTATTTTTAAGCATTTTATTCATAATCCTTTATATGTATATAGTTTTTATTGCTACCCGTCTCAGAACAGACATCGTTTGCTGAGACGGGTAAAGTACACGTAATTGTAAAAAAAATATATGCCAATAAACGACCCGGTTGCCGGCAATGAAATGTAATTATAAAATCTGCAAAATGCACTGTGGTGACTTCCGTTGGCAGGTGTCGTCGCACCGCCCATAAAGTTACAAACAAATTGGCAAGAACAAAAAACAGAACGTGCACTTTTGGTTCATGGTCGTTCAGCAACAGGCTACACAGTTTTCATAGTTATTTTACTGAGAGCAAGTGTTTGCCACAATTTAGTATGATTCATGATTCGTACAGAAGTACTCACTCGATGGTTGACTATATCTCGACTTGTATAATTTGTAGCTATTAACTGTTATAGTATAAAAGAAATAAGTAAATTCTTATCTGATCGCATCGTTTATTGACATAACACTCGATACGGGGTGCATTGTGCACATATTTATTTGATTAGTCCTTAATATTGCTATGGGAATATTTAATATTAACCGTAATAAAATCACCCCCAAAGGCACTCTTAATGTACATCAGATTATGAAAGTCGTAACATTATGTTACTAGTACAATTTACTACTTGAAAGGTAGTTGCACTTTTAAAATCTCGCGGTAGTTCATCCCAGAAAATCTGTGTCTAAATTTTTAAATATCGGTTTATTTTTATGTGATACCCCGCACATATGAGTTTGAATGGAAAAGTGGAGCTTACCGTACAGGAACAGCGAATGTTGAAGAAAGGTGTAATGTAGAGAGATAAATAGAACTTACCTGAAACAAAAGAAAATAAATAATTAGTAACAGGTCAAATTATGTAACTGGGTGAACTAAAAAAAGCTTTAGTCTCGTCCTACTTTTTCTCATGGAGAAAGTGACTTTGCGAGCTGAAAATAGCTGAGTTGGCATAGCATTTCTAAACAGAAACATCTGTGCTTTTACTGCATCAGAAGACAGCAGATCTTCTGCTTTATAGTTAAGAATGCAGTCTTTCAATCTGAAGACTATAAGAGCATGTGAGTCATATTGTTACGGAGTTGAATTGCTGCAAATCTGTCTGGTTTATTTAGCCAAATGTTTCTCACCCACTTACGGAGAAAAAACTGTCAATGAGTAGAAATTGCTTCAAAACATGCACTTACGCTTTAAAAATATTGTGATTAAATGTTTGTAAAGTCATCAGATAAAGAGCCATAGAAAATAAATCATCCTAGGCCTGTTGATTGATATGTCATTACATAACGACCTCAACTGCGTTTAAAATTGATCCATCCATCTCAGCAAAATGCAGCCATAAACTTAGACAGGTGCATTGCCAAATGACAGTTGGATTCGGCGCTATATAAGGTAGGCATATAATATCTATCCCGAACATCGATGTAATGTGAGACTTATACGTCGAAGATCCCGAATAATTGATGTTTCGGAACATTCAACAGCCCTGACCGAAGTGTTCCCAATGCAATTGATCGCCACAAGGCCGTTTCAAATGGTGCCATGTTTCCAAATACGGAACATCACATTCAAATTCACATTAAGTTTGGGCATTGACCGGCCCGCATGTACGTTGTTTCTCGGCCATTATTTCTTCACGTAGTAAACTAAGTCCCACACAAGACATTATTTTGGAGTTTACTATATAATAGGCTTATTCATACTGAACGATTAAAGGTAGAGAATTATAGGCTTAATTTAAAATAATCCCAAATAATTATGTAACGTATCGGCATGGTGTCAACGAGAACGGAGAGTAATTCAGAAGATAATTTTTTTTTCATGGCTCTTCTGTACCTGTCCGTTCGTAGTTTCGTACCCTTTAAAAAAACGGTGACAATTTTTGTAAAGAGGTAATTGTCTGAACGATAGTTACACAATACAAACATTTCAAATTACATTTTTTACTTAATTCGATCAAACGAAAACCTTTCCGATTTAATCCATGGAACCTGTAAACAAGAAAAACAGATATTTTAAACACTAACATTGCGTACCTATTTTAACTGTGCCTTCGTCAGGGCAGATATAAATAAATAGAGGATAGTTATGCCGAGACCGGTTGGCGCATATAAAGCGTTGTCCACAGTTATTGTGTTTTACAGACCGACAGATAAAATTATTAATAACAAAGTTACTGATTTCCAAAAACGCCAAATGTTCATAATATATCCTTTGCACAACCTGCTATGATAATGTAACTACAGGTAAAAAAACTGTTACTTATTACGCCGTAACTAAACACTTATATTGTACCTTCTTACCTAGCGAATAGGAAGTAATATTTGCACGGCGCCCTTGAGGTGATTTTTCGCAAAAACGGAGCTATACAAATTATCCAATTATTATTATTTTATATAATATACACTTACTATACTCTTATTATTATTTTATATAATATACACTTACTATACTCTTATTATTATTTTATATAATATACACTTACTATACTCTTATTATTATTTTATATAATATACACTTACTATAGTCCTATTATTATTTTATATAATATACACTTACTATACTCTTATTATTATTTTATATAATATACACTTACTATAGTCCTATTATTATTTTATATAATATACACTTACTATACTCTTATTATTATTTTATAAATATACACTTACTATACTATTATTATTATTTTATATAATATACACTTACTATACTCTTATTATTATTTTATATAATATACACTTACTATACTATTATTATTATTTTATATAATATACACTTACTATACTCTTATTATTATTTTATATAATATACACTTACTATAGTCCTATTATTATTTTATATAATATACACTTACTATACTTTTATTTTTATTTTATGTACTATACACTTATTATACTCCTTTGTACAACTAACTATAATGTATCTATATGCAAAAGCCTTAAAGGCGTCAATAAATAAATAATTACATATTTACAATGCAATTTAAATTAATGAAAAAAATATATTTTGATTAAAAGCCTATAGCTATTCTACCAATAATAATTGTTTTATGATCAAAAAATCCATTCGCAGGCAACCTTATCTTTAGCCTAGGTAATGGCAGTATTGCAGTCTACAGGCAAACAAATATAGCAAGTAGATTATTTCCTAGTTACGTGACGCATTTTTTGTTATTGCAATAATATTACCAATCTAAGAGTACTGTGGAAAAAAAATGGGAGACAGAAAATTACAATGAGCATTACTTGCTACATATTTCTAAATTCGACGTGGGTATTGAAGTCACCGCCAGACATCGATTATGTTTTCAATTGGTTCTACTCTGATCATGGCCGATTTTCCGTGGATACTCACTAGTTTTTCTACCAACTGTATTAAAACTAGGTATATAGTTGCAATCAAATATCGGTTTCGATAAACGCGTATTTATAAAATCCTTGTAATGGTTCAATTGGAGATTTAAAGAGGTTAATAATTCACGGGAAAGGGCTTCCTTATCTATATAATTCAAGAGGGACAATGCAAATCATTAGAGTTCACTCAAGGAGTAAGTAATTACTAATTTTAGAGAAATTCTCAGTGGCGGTTCGTGACTTTTGAGTGAGCTAAAGTGCTATGATTGAAAAATACGACGTTATTGATGTTGTTGAAGCCGAAAATTATTATTATTTTTTTTTTCAATTTCAATTTTTTTGTATGGAGATTTATAGATGGTAGGTGGGGCAGAGGTCACTCAAAAGTCACGATCCGCCACTGGAAATGCTTAATATGTTTTATAATAGTAGCGAGTTATCTAAGCACTCTTTTTCTTTTATTAAAAAAGTTAATTTAAAAAACACATAGAAAAAAATATAGCGTAATATCTTTTTTTTAATGTCAAATCAAAGGCTCCATAGCTTGCAATGAAAATTAATGTTGTACAAATTGTACCATTTTATACAGAGTATTCAAATATAGTTCCGAAGCTATAATTGAAGATGAATGAATAAAAATAAAAAAAATTATTACAAAAACGGGAAAGCATACAGAATTGTGGCAATCAATCGACTATAAATAAAAACAGTTTATCGTAAACGGCCGACATTAATTAGAATAAATTGTATGTAGGTTTCTTAATTATAATCTTAGATCGTAAAGAATAGAAACATTGGCGTGCAGTCCATTAAGGCTGAAAATCTGTGCCTACTCCTAAAATAAACAAACCATGATAAGAAATTAAAAATGAGGAATTTTTTATCAAAATGTATTGTTTCGGTGAATTTGGTAAGGAACTTGTATGCTCGTTTATTAAGTTGGTCACAACAACCAATGGAAGATAATGGTAGAATGGCCATTTTCTAATATTAACTAACTAACTAAGCATTACGCCATTTCACCACAGGGGTAAGCAGAGAGGACAGACCGCCAAACAACTCGATCTAGGCATACACTTCTTGCTTCATTCACTTTCGTACGTCTCATACATTATCTTCCGTTATTCCGACTTCCGACATGGCCCGACTCAAGTATTTGATTAACTTGATCGTGCCATATCTTCCTCGGACGTCCCCGGCTTCTTCTTCCATTCACATTCGCGTCATATATTCTCCTTACACTCCTTTCTTCGTTCATTGGCTCTAAATGTCGGAACAATCTAAGCGTCCCTTTCTTAATCTTGCTCACTACGCTTACATCGTTTCATTTACTACGCTTTTCTAATATTCAATGCACAATTCATAGCCGAACTTGAAAAACTACACACAGCTTGCCTTTGGTCACAGGGGCAATGCAGTAATGCACGCCACTGAGAAATAACATGTACAAATTAAATGTGACGGAGAAGTTGAATGTGAATATAAAATAATAAACAGGGTGTTCCATGATTACAGCACTACGAGATAGTATTATCAACCACATAAGTTAAAAAAACATATTTATTTAGTAACCTCTGCTTATGAAGATATACGTAATCAGAGTTTCGGGACATTATATCGGAGTACCTATTTATCAAAACTACACCATGTTAACTAGTAAAATATGTAGTTAGTATCTACTAAACGCCAAACTCCCTCCGTCGATGGTTGGGAGATTACAGCGTTTATTTGATTAAAATTGGAGTCCCAATTGATCTACTTGAGACGGGTCATGTCAAAAGTCGGAATGCTATAGTTCAGGCATACGTACGAAAAGATGTATTCATATAGACAAAGCAAGGAGTGTCTCAGGAGAGAAGAGGGTGGGGGGATTATTGTTTGAACGTGGTTGAAACAAGACACCCCGTACCCATGCAAAGAAACCTTTGCTTGTTTCAACGTGGGCTTTAATTTGCATACCAGCCATCCTCGGGTATAATGTTCAATTTGGTAAATTGCCAGTGAAAACTCGTAGGAAGATGAAATAGTCCTATCTCTGGTGAAATCGAATCGAGCTAAAAAAAAAAACACCTTTGTGAATGAAGTCTAAAAATCACTGAATCGACAAAGTTACAAGAGAAGGTTCGAAAAGTCGATCTTTCGAAACACAGTGGACATGAAAGTAAAAGAAAAACATTAAGAACCCAAAAGAAAAGACGAACAAACACAGGATCTATAAACCCGAAGAACTTTAGACCTCTCTAGAGAAGCGTGTGCGTAAAAGCATTAATATCTTACAAAGGTACCGCTTGAGATCTGGTGTGACGTTAAATATGGCTAGTTTATTACGTAACTGGACACTAGCAAACAGGATTATGTCTCTAGGATTATGTCTATAGGATGCTGCATATTTAAATTAAGACGAAGAGATGGTAACACGTTTCCTTACCTTAACTCGTTAGTGAGAAGTTGAGAAGGTTATTCACGAGATGTTTTCCTTTAAAGGATATAAATTTAATCTTCTTCCCTTTCCTGACACTCCGAATAGGGTTCTTGGTTTCTTGGCTTTTGATTTATGTCCTTCGAAATTCTGACCCATTTCATTATTAGTTCCAAGGAGAATTTACCGTCTGCTTTCCGGTACGCCCACTACTTCTACCTTGGACTCAATGGGTTTTATTTCTCGCTCTGTGGGTTTTAAAGGAAAGAGGGTCAAAAGGTCGCGTGCGTAATTATCAAAATTCACAACGGATCTATATTTACACAACGTGTCATGTTTTCATATTCCTGGTCAAAGCAAAAACTATACGTTACATCAACGGCAGTACGCATCAATAAGTTTTATCGGCGAAACAAAAATTGAACTTAGACCTTAGAAATCAGAAAGAAGAATTAAAATTAAATTTACGGGATTCAGATGAAACTTAAATGAAAAATAAATAAATAGACGTCATTTATTGTTATTATTATTTTACTCCCAGTGTCAGTCACTTCATGAACTACTCGGCTTTGAAGTATCAATTTATAATTTTTTTTTAAATAAGACAAAATATCGTATTGTTTATTCCACATGATATGAGAAAAAAATAAAAATCGAAAAACAGTATAGAAACTTAGGTAAAATCCAGTAACAAAAAGCTTAATAGTAATCGCCTGTTACAAATAGAGTTGACAGCCCTTACAAAATGTGGTGTAAAAACATGTTCCAATCTTGGGTCAGGAGGTAGTTATTTTAAAATTTACTTTTGTGGAAAGCAGTTCCGTCGGCCTTTTAAAACTTTTGTCGATGGTCGTAGGTCGACTAAACTGGCGGAATAGAGAATTTATTGTATGTTCAACATCCAAATAAATGAAATTACTTTTTTTCGCTCATTGTCTCATTTATTAAACACATCTGCGAGTAGTAAATACAGCAATTATTAAACCTATATCACATTCTGATCACGAGGGTAAGAATTAGGTTCTAATGGGATACATCTTTGCATAGTCCGTGATATTGTAAATAACTATAAATAATCGTCAAATGAAACAATCAAACTTTGTTTTAACCACATTTATTTGTCACGCCTACCGGTTTCGGAACAACCGTTCCATCTTCAGGGCAAAGTACATACTAATCATTATCGAAAATTTCAGTTAAATCAGGGTAGTATTCTTTTTAGCTAAGTTCGGTAATTTTTTAAATCTGTTCTCCAGTTCGAAATTCGAACAAACAAAAAAGAGACATTAATATTTCATGAAAAATACCGACCCTTCTTTTGGCAATAACCTCCTAATAAATATAATATCAATGACAAATAAGATTTAAATGGTAACTGCGATAACATGCAATGTGCAGTGTTTTCTAATATTGTGTCCTACTCGTATGCGTGCAAAATCATATCTTTTCAAGCTAAAACTTTTATAACATAATGTGTTGATCTGGAGTTAACTGCCAGGTAAGTATGTTTCTGTATCTGTGTATACATAATAAGATCAACCCCAGCAAGTAGTTAATATTAGCATTTCGATACTACGCTCATACTTATGGTTCCCAATGTTCGGAATTCGAGAAAAATAGCATGAGCATTTTTTTAAATATTAACTCCATACAGGAGGCCATGAGGAAAATAACTCTCATGGTATCATTTGCATAACAAGTTAAACATTGTAATAATTCATTGCCCATAATCGGACCGATGTCTTTTATACGGTACTTTTTAACCGGTCATCTCATATCGTATTGTTTGTAAACAGTACAAATTCAGAAGGAGTCGGGGGAGGCCAACGGCCAACAGCAATCTGTCTTATCTTCGTGTCCGGTTCTGTTACAAGTTATGGCCCAACCCAGCCGCACAAAGGGATCCCTACGGCAGGTCAACTGGTATAAACAACTGAGGTAGCGAAAAGCAGAAAAGATTTCTTGTAAACCGTACTTTTTAAACCGTTAATAATGTATTGTTCGTAAACAGTATTCGCAATGAGGAGTCGATAGGCCAACGGCCGGCAAGTTATCTTATCTCCACGTCCGGTTCTGCGACATGTTCTCGCCCAGCCCAGCGTATAAACTACAAACTACAGACGGATCCTACAGCCGGTCAACCGGTGAAAAGATCTGAGGTCGCGAAAAACAGAAAAAAAACCAAACGTCGCAGTCAAACAGGAAACGGCTTGGAACAGGTCGCGAATCGCGATGAAGTAACAATAAAGTTACAGCATTTTAGCGTATGAACGATAATGGAGAGATTATTATAGTGATTTCATAAAGATATGTAGAGAATACATGCATGCCAAGAAAAAGCAATGCCCCGGGGAATTACGTATTATTCTGGAGCATAATATTCTATATTATGCTCCAAATTGCATATTTCAATCTTCTGTCCTTTTTCTCATCAAATACTAGGTCGTGCTAAGATTCGGTAATAATGTAAGCGTGTGAATGAATAAAGGAGTACCTACGTTCTAAAAAAAAATAAAATAATAATACTTGGATGATTTATATAGCGCCGTTTTTGTGAAAAATCACATCAAGGGCGCTGTATAAATATTACTAGCTAGGGTGTATCTTATTATGTACCTAAACAGAAAACATAAAAACAAGTGGTGTGGCGTCCCACAAATCTGAACCCTTTCACAACCCGCGACACCTTCTGTAAATGTGTAAGTACCAGTTGTCGTCTGTTGAATCCACCACATGAATAGCAAAAAATATATAGTTTTAAGGTATTTTCCAGCATAGTATACGATGTACGTGCGTATTGTGTACCTACCCTCTTGAGGTGATATATTTATTTATTTATTGATTATAGGCCCATCTGGGCATTTACATGGATTTTTAGAACAGAATATAATATAGAATAATACATAAAAATTTTAAACCATAAAATAATGAACGTGAAAACGTTTAACAGTATCAACAAAAAATATAAAACTAAAACAATATTATAATACAAATCATTAACGCTACATTATTTGAGCTACAATAATTCATTGCAGGAGTAATCAAAGTGCTGGAATAGATGACGCATTACTTTATTAACGGAGTCAGCAAATGTGATATATCAACAATACCCCTAAATTTGTTGCCTAGGTCGTGCATTCTATTGGTTAGTGAGTGTGACTGATAGTTGGTTGTGTAAGTGTTACAGAAAAATGTTAGATGTTTTCTTACGTTCCTCGTCGGTACATCAAATTTAATAGTGGCGACGATGGCAGGGCTGTCAATTAGGTGGTTATTTTTTTTTAAAATTAATGTAAATCAAATTTAATAGTGTTATTATCAAGTTCTGCAAGTATTTTTAGTTTGTATTATTGTGACAGCTGTTTCGGGGTTTAAGGACATTTCCAAGCTGCGGTTAATTAACTCCACACAAGTCTCTGAGGAAAATAGTTTCCCCCAGGGTCTGTGCTATCTTTGGGGATGCTGTGTGAACAGCTGTGTGAAAGGAGTGAACCTGGGTCTTGAAGAGACCGATGTTATAGGAGGGAGGAAACACAGAGGCCGAGAAATCATTCTACTGAACTCGTTGAACTCAAGAACGCGTCGTAGAAACGACCCGTTCTCATTAACAAATGACAACTGTGTACAAATGTTGGGAGTGTGTTTGGCATGTTTCCCGACTGTGCACCGGTGCCGATATCTACTGTATATATTTATTATTCGGACGAGATCATGAAATATTCATATATAAAACAGTTCTGACACACATCACACAAGAAGAAAGTACAATTTTACCGCTTGGAAGTAAATAATAAAGCAATCTCTTATTATCTTAACATCTAGATCAACAGTTCAGCGATCTAGATGCGAAAATCTGGAAGCATAAAAAACAAAAACAAAACAAAAAATTAAAAATTTCCAAAACTGAGGAACCCCTAAATCGAGATTCAAAATTATTTTTAAAAAATACTATGTCGGCTTTCAAATCATAACTGAAGCGCAAAAATCTCCCGAATCGTGAGTTTCAGTGCCATGATATTTAGTTGGGACAGTCTTTTCTGTCTGGAATTCTATTTTAAAATTGTGCATGCAGCCTTCGGAGCCAGCAAGTGCATTGTGATAGTCGTGATTCAAGATTTCAACATTTTAGCATCTAATGGTATGGACGTAAATCTAGTCATCATTATTCCCGATAGGGAGACAATGTTGGAGTACCTACTCAAAATTACCATCCGTTTCAATAGAATATCGTAAGAATTGAAAATGAAATAAACTTATCACATGCATTAGTAAAACACAAGAGAAACAGGGGTATTGCCGTGACAGTGGTTTGAAACTTGGGATCTTCAGCTATCCGGGAGTGTGCTCCAACAGCTCATCAATCGTGACAACAGCCAGACTCGTCGTGTTCCTACAATGCATATTTTATTTTATTTGATTATAAGTTCATTCGGGCTTTTACATAGATTTTCAGAATAGAATGACTTATCGAAAATTATAAGTACATAGAGTTTTTAAGTAAGGTTAAACAATATTACAACACAAATCATTAACACTACATTACCCATGCTATAATAATTAATTGTAGGATTCAGCAAAGTGCTGGTATAGATGACTCTTTATTTTATAAATATAGTCAGAAAATATATCAACAATACCTCCAAACTTGTTGCCCAGATCATGCATCCTCCTATTGGTTAGTGAGTGAGACTGATAGTTGGTTATGTACGTGTTGCAGGAAAATGTTACATGTTTTCTTGTGTTGCTCGTCGGTACATGGAATTTAATAGTGGCGACGATGGCAGGGTTGTCAATTAGGTGGTTAGTAACTCTATAATATAATACAACTAGGTCTGAAATAATTATCCTGTCAGACAGAGTAATTAGATGAATTGGTTTATCAAACTTAAATAATTAATGTTTTCAATTATGGTATTTAAAAAAATATAAACATTGTTTCAAGCTTTTATCCACTGGGAGCACTCACCTTGCAATGCAAGCGAGGTGGTTTAATCACTATTGTCGCTAGATGGTGTCGCGAAATTTCTTTCCGCTTTTTCGCATACTAAACACAAAGTAATATTTCAAACATCTAGAATTAACGTGAATTTAAACAACTTGCGAGCTTTGCGTTGGCCCAGAGAATGGATACCCCGAGATAAAGACACGGGAAGCTGAACGTCTTATTTGCAAGTGAAATGAAGAAACAGTCGACTATGATGCGTCATATGACCTACGAGGTCAACAACAACAGTGGGTTGCATGAAGCAGAAAGTAGCCAATGTACACTGTTGCAACACTTTAATTCGAATCCAATGATGCCCATTGTTCTAAGAGATAAATTCATACGCGGTCGCGTACCGTTCCCCGCTAGGTTTTACCTTTATGGAGCTACTGAGGTTTTCGGTAACAGAGAAAGTATGAATAAGTTGGCAGGCGGGAGTGGGCAGGTGTAGGCGAAGTCCTTCGGTGCACACGAAAGTACTGCTAAAAGCAACGGGATTTTTAAAGAATGGGTGGTGGGTTCGATGCCAGGCTGAGGCCAGATTAACGAATTGCAGCAAGAACCTTGTTTCATGATTAAGTATTTTTAATGAACTTCTGTTTTTGGGTTGCCCAGTTTACACTAAATAAGGCACTGAATGACATATGGAAAATAAACAACAAAAAAATATCTTCGAGCAATCTTGTTCCAGGTGTTTAAGATCTTGTTCAATTTTGGATCTGATCAATTGGAATTTTATCAATTGAATCAATCTGGATACGAAATGAAGCATTGAAATGTGGATGCCTTTCAACGACTTTTACCTCAATTTGGGAGGCGGGTATGGGTACCGTCGATCTACCAATATTGGATAAGCAACATCTCTGCCATAGGTCACCCTAAGTGGGTCGTTACGTTTGGTAACGTAACCAGGGATGCCCGGATTCATGGGGTGAGGTTTGTCCAGGTCTTGGCGGCGGATGCGTCTGCCCATTAGCTGCGTGGTGGGCCTGATCGAGAGACTCCCTTGACCTCTCCAGTCGAGCTCTGTCGACCCATCGCCTTACACCGTGTAAGAAGGGATGTATTAATACATCCGTCACTTCTAGACACACTGATCCCCAGATTCCTAACCATCCCACATACCTTTTCCTTCCGAGAACTTTCTCTCCTTCCTTTCCTTAAAAAGACCATCCACACAGCAACTCCGAAGATAACATGGGCCCTGAAGGAAATTATTTTCCTCAGGGCCTCCTGTGTGGAATTAATAGAAAAAAAACTAGCAATTTATAATATTCGAAAGAATAAAGAAAAAAAACATTCTAGATGTCGAAATGTAGTTCCGTTGAGTTAAGTCCTGATAGTCAACTGACCAACTAACAAGAGAGGGCAACAGAATAAATATACAAAATGATGCCCTACCAGTTGGATTCATCAAATAAGATTCCCAGCGGTGGTATTAGAAACCAGAATTTGTTCAAAATCACCCAGAAACTTGTAAACAGGAAAATTTACAAATTTGTTTTATATTTTTTGACCCGAGGTCGTAACGTCTGTCTGAACGCTAATAATAAATATTTCATTGAACGTTAATTTTACTTTCTGGATGACGCGATACGTGCTTTGTAAATCAATTACAGTATTATTTATTTATACATCAGAGCGAACATTCTGAAGACTGTGTCACTAAAAGTTCATTTCACTTTCAAACGAGACATTGTTAGAATTTTCAATGTCAAAAACATGAGCTTCCGTTGTACGGCTTTTATGTTTCTTTACGACACACTTATGATTTTAGCCAAAACTTTCATTGAATCATTTACCTGTATACTCGCAATACTTATATGGTATTACCACCCGGCTTCGCCCGGGACTTGGATTCTTGTACACGGTATATCAATTTAATTCCCCCTTATATTTCACTTGAAAACAAGAAAATGTTAAAAGCGAATTGTTTACTTACCTATATATAATTCCAACACTATTAGAAATAATATTTTTTAAATTGAAGTAATGAAAACATCATCATAATATGGAACAATATGACGTCACATCTTACTTTGTGACAGTAAAATTGATACTTTAAAGCTCCATAGCTCATGGTGGAAATGACGTTGAGAGCTGAACACAGTCAACGTGCAAAATGACGCCAGAGTTCACCGATAACGTTTTTGCTGCATCATGACACAGATTTTTAGCTTTATCGTTAAGATTTTGCTTTTAAAAAAACTAGTTGAATTTTTACTTTATAAAATATGCACATGCATTTCACACACGAATTTGTATTGCACATATGTGCATTGCGAACGCATAACATGTATATTTTTTAAAAGTATTAATGAACTAAGGCCGTCATAAATCATGAAAGTCACGGGTGTTCTTTAAAAAAAGAGTTCCAAGAATACTTACAACCGTTCTCCCCAACTTTTCGAATGATCAATCTCAGCCACCGATCAGCCAAGTGTTTTGTTAAGTATTCGCTATATTTGACTGTCTCCAAACATTTTTTATCTTTGAACTTCCTAAATTGTCTATGAAGGACTTGCCCACTTCTATGAAAAATATAATTGTACCCCCACACGTTCATAGTCAATAAAATGACATCAAAGTAAAAACTTTCAATATTAAATTAACATAGACGTGTTAATTTTCTATTTATTATGAATACGTATTATTTGTCTTAAATATTGTATATTTAAAAACGTATATGTTAAAAATAAAGTGTTAGCTTGACTTTTACTAAAATGTCGCGAAAACGGAAGTAGACTTTTGACGTTTGTCTTTCAATTTTCAATCAATAATTGTCAATAATATTTTCATCGCCGCTGTCTTCATATTCGCTGCCCATACCCGCTATTGGTATTACATTAAAAATATCTTCATTTTCGCTCCTCATATTCAAAATTGTCCTCATATTCAAAGGAGAACTTTAATCCACAGAAATCGATAACTTAACATGATCGCAAGTTTGACTGAGAATTTCGTTGGGAAAGGCGAATTTGTGCCGTACGGCCGTTCTTCCCAACCCTACTGAGCAACCGTTAAGCCGAAATGTTTCCTCAACACTGTTCAAATGCACAAATACGCTCTTCCCAATGTAATTCTCGATCAAATTTACAACCAATTTAGGATATCGATTTTTGTGGATTAAGAGGACTAGTTCTAAAAACTCTCAACAGGGTGAACAAAATGGTGTTAGTGAAATGTCAAAAGTCAAAAGTCTGTTCGCGATTCAAATATTGAATTTATTTCCGTTTTAGAATGTCTAAACATGTTTTGGTATGTTTTAAATAAAACTAAAGAGAGCCTAAATTATTTTACTTATTATAAGCCACGTTTTGCTTTGTTGTTTTTCACGAAAAAAAAAAACAAATGTACGTCTACGAAAGTGGGGGGGCACTATTTTATAGTCCACGAAAGTGGGCGGGCACCTATATAGACAATTTAGGATTTAAAAAATCCTTAGAAACAAGCAAACAGAGCGAATGCTCAACAAAACACTTGGTTGATCGGTGCCTCAAATTGATCATTCGAAAAGTTGGAAAGAACGGCCACTAGTGCGCACGGACCTAATCGTCAAAAAATACCTACATATTTTTGGTCAGTAGTTAAAATTTACATGGCAAATAAAGTTATTCAGTAGAATACTAGTATTATAATAACTAGTAAGTTGAGTGTTGTCTAGTGTCTGTTCGATGTTCGACCTCTTCACGAGACTTGTGTCAGAGTTGAGAACCGCGGGTCAAGTCCCTGTTTATTTACTCAAGCAAGCAGCAGTCAGCCAGTCATCCATCCGTCCGTGACCTATCCCCAGTCAGCGACGACAGATGTCTATCGTCAGTCACAAGCAGACTGAAGAATAACCCATACCCAGTCAGTCAATGAAACACAAGACCAACGCATTGAGGGAGCAGACGCCCAAGGTCAAGGTCTGTGATCATAAAATGCCACGGCAATTAGCAGCAAAGGGCCTGCAGTTAGCATTATTTCTCTCGTTGCAGGGCCAATGGTGCGTACTAAATGTTTCTTAACTTAGAATTCATCGGGGCAGTACAAGAAACTGAACGGAATGCGATAAAACTTACCGACCATTAATGATCACCGTGGGATATTATTTGAAATGCGTGAAGGATCGGGTTGCAATGTTTTCAAAATCGGTTGCATTTTGAATGTTTTCAACAGCTCCTTACAAGCAAGAAATAAACATAATAAAATCTGTTTTTAATCATCGGAGATAATATTAACGACTTTCAAAATGAAACATGAAACCGAAAAGACACAGAAAGAAAAACTGTAGCAACTAAGACTCGAAAACAGGATTTCATGGTCTATCCTGGACTTTGCGCTCTAATCCACTGAGCTACAGCTACCCCAAGCCGTTCCGTCATTTTTATCGGTATCATAATAATAATAATAATAATAGTTGGATGACTTGTATAGCGCCGTTTTTGTGAAAAATCACCTCAAGGGCGCTGTACAAATATTTCTTAACTAATTATGTACAGACAGATACAGAAAAACATACTTACCTGGCAGATCGCTTCAGATGAACACAGTTTTAGAAAAATTTAATTATAGAGATGATAGTTTTACATGGTTATTTGTTTCTCCTTTTCTATTGATGTTACATTTATTAGATGATCGGTGGCACAAGAAGAGTTGGTATTTATTGAATTATTGGTATTAATTTTAGGACTGAAAAGTATTCATAAAATGAATTTTAGGACTCGAAAATATCTATAAAATTACTTTACTCGGCGTAAGAAGCTTTTAATAAATATTAACGTTTTTATTTATTTATTTTTTATTTTTTTATTTTACACTTTGGATGTTTACAGTGTTGCGGGCTGTGGACGCATTTGCGCACCGATGCGTGAATTTTTAATTATTTTTAATCATACTTTCTGAGAACTGACAATACCCACATATTTTTACTGCTACCTATTTTTCATAATGATTACAAGATTCTATCTGAATTTATTTGTAATCTTTAGATAGTGTCTCGGATATACTTCAGATATATGAATTAGAGCGCATGAGGTCCTGGGTTCGAGTCCCAGTTGCTACCGTTATCTTTTTCTTTTGTGTCTTTTCGGTTTCACGTTTCATTTTGACAGTTGTTAATATTATGTTCAATGATTAAATATATACAAATATTTAAATGAGGTTTATAAGCTTCAATAAGTTATTCCAAAATTAAATAATAAAATCTGTTTGTTTGTCTGAAGCAGACAAAACTCTCGAACGGTGATCTTTATTTCATGTAATTATTGCTGAACTAAAGTCCAAACTGACTGTGGAATTCCCAATATGGAGTATGTTTTGGGCGGAAGCAAAAGGGGAGGGATGGAAATAGGGAGGTTAGAAATTATCGGTTTTTCAGATCCAGTCACTAAACACGACTGAACTCATTGCAAGGAACGATTCGATTCGGAATGGCAAATCAAACTGTTTTCAGCTGGCAGTCATTTTTCAACACGAGTTATGTAGCTTTAAAAATAAATAAGACAATACTCCACAATGTTGGTACGCTACTTTCTAATTGTTCAGTGATAAATGCGAGTGCTGAAATCCCGTCAGAATTCGGGCGGTAAAACTAGTAGCATAGGTAATAGGTATACTCGTATGTATGCAATTCGGAATAGAGCCACGCGCGTGTGAGTTTTGGTCCAAATATAGACCCATATCACTCACTCTCAGTTTCGTTAAATTCTCCGAGAGTTTCTCATTTCCTGCGAAGTGACTACACTTTTTTTGTAGTTAACGGGTCGGCGACAAGCTAATGCCTATTACTTATTTTCAAGCACAAACCGTCCGGCTGCCGACTACAGGCGCAGGCGATACCGTGCCTTGGCTGTCTTTGCTACGAGGGATCGGAGAATGGAGATAATGTATATTTTTAGTCGAGGACAAGGGGTTTATTATGACGAATTCAAAACACGTCGGGAATAAGATTCGCTACCACTTCTCGGAGATAAACATCGCACATCCTCTTGTTGCAATTATGCATAATGCACATTTGAATGCTAGGCTTAACATACAAATATAAGAGGAAGTTTTGTTGCACTCACTGAATTTTTATGATTTACCTATCTTTACTACTAAGCTTCGCAGCAAGGCATTTTATTTTGTTACTCGGTAGATTTCAATAATCTTTTTTCTTACAGATATATGTTTTTTTTTAAATTGGTATAA
>JAHDVE020005637.1:0-19459 GCA_022606495.2 Halesus radiatus
CAAAAATTATTTTTTTCTAGTTTCACGAAATTCGGGTTTCAAGTTTCACGAAATTCCGATTTTAATTTTCACGTAATTCGGCTTTCAAGTTTCACGAAATCCGGATTTTTAGTTTCACGCCATCCGGATTTTCAGTTACACAAAATCCGGATTTCAAGTTTCACAAAATCCGAATTTCACATTTCACGTAATCCGATGATCCGGATTTTTCGAAATGGCTTTTAATTTGCAATCCCTAGTCATGGGTTCTATTCCTTGGCTAGCTTAGTCCTCCACCATGACACAAGCAATTCCACTTAGTATGATGGTAGTAGGAATATTTTTTTTAAAACATTATCGGGTTATTCGTAACCCGGAGATATGTATCTAACTTAATATATATTTTAATTATATGTAGCGGCACAACGATTGGGTACCCCTGATGTAATTGATAGGGCTCCTTTCACTAGCTAATAACATCGGTATACTAGTCTTGACAAATTATTTCTAGTCTTGACAAATTATTTCTAGTTTTAACTAGATGTATTATTGTAGCTAGACACTACTTGGTGCGATTTTCCATCACCTCTGTTTACCCATGTTTTGATATAAACGCTTTTCCTAGAAAATGATTAAACAATTTATCACCTAGATGTTAACGTTCGTCTATGTGATAAATAAAATGTGTCCCTGCATATCCCAACTTTCGTATTTTTCTCCCGATGTTTTAGTATTTTAAAATATTATTATTTTATTTTATTTTTATACTAGCTGATGTGTACCCGGCCTTGCTCGGTATTATTTTTAGTTTTTTTAATAAAGTAAATGTAAATGTGGTGAATTCTTGCTTGTCGTTTAGGTGCTATAATTGATTTGACAGCTAAAGCAACTATCTCAAACAAACAAAAAACATCAGCGCAGCCGTTCCTCTTAATCAAATTGTCGATCAGCGGAATTTTAAGATTTAAACAGTCCTCGTTAAACAACGATTCTTGACGAAACGAAGGACTGTTATTTGTACACGATTATTTACGTAAATGTTAAATTTGACAGATGAAGTTTGTTGCTAAGAACGCCGGAACTGGTTTCAATTTACGACATGTCAACGAATTACTAAGCTTAAATTTTAGCAATGATTTATGCACTTAGCAAGGATAAGGACCCACTGATATACTGGCCCCATGCTTGGCTGTAGCGTGGATTAAATCCGCAGAGCAAATAATAAATATGAATGACCTAACACGCAAGGGGAAGAAACCACAATAAAACCAAAACAGTAAATAAGTAAAAAGGTTCGGCTTTTTTACAATAAACGAATATTCTCTTTTATAATTTGCTTACTGCAGTCAAAATCAAACTTGAACTAGGCTGGCGCCAAAATGGGTGTCACATGAACTTTGACTCCAGCCGTCGAAATTGTACGTTAAGGCAACTCTATTCATTCAACCGTCAGTGATTAAACCGCATTCAGACCGGGGTAAAAAAAAACACCGGTGCTTTCTTTTTGACCCATGACAGCAGCCTCTCAAATCTAAAAAGATGTTTTTTTTTTACGATTGTAATTGGCGATTCAAAGACGATGAATGCTTTTTGATTTCCGATAGGACAGGTGAAATTTCAATATCGTTAATGATCAATTCTTGATCTGTACTTCAAGTCAATAGGTTCATTGAAAACCGACCTCTCATTTTAACAAGAGAATAATGCTTCGCACAAAAAATGCCCCATTTAAACTTGATTTTGCACACGTTCATTGTGCTACATTGAAGCAGTATTGTTATTTTTTTATAGATCCCAATCATATCTTATTTGTTATGTCAATCAAAATTATTGAAGACCGGTATTCGTACCCTGCCTAGCCCGTGGTTTTGTTTCTTTTTCTGTAGTTGTCTCATTGCTGAGGATCTTGGCCCTCACTCCAATTGCTCCGGTGAACCAGGCTCCTGCGCTGCATGGGGAGGACGTCGATTGAGTTTATTGACTCTACTATTGCTCTGACTGAAACACCTCAGACACCTACCTACCTATTCCTCGAAACCATTTGATCTCTAGAAACGTCACTCATTTGTTGTAATGTATTGTACATCTGTTGTAATCTCTCTAACATATTGGTGTACAAAGTATTCAATGCTGCGGCGAGAATGATATTTGGTGAATCTAAATATTGTCGTATAACCCCACTTCTAAGGGATCAGCTTCATTAGCTTCGATGCCCTGAAAGAATAGAGTTCAAGATCTGCTTACTGACCTTCAAAGCATTGCAGGGAATGGCGCCAGCCTATATATCTGAACTATGCATCGACAGGAATTAAGTGATAGACAGCTTACTTTGAGGTCAGCAGATCTAGATGCTACTAATCGTCTAGTTGAACTTTCAAGGTCAAATCGTGCCGCCTACCATGATCGCTCTTTTTGTGTAAATGGCCCTCTCACTTGGAATAAACTTCCCCCAGCTCTTAGTAATATCCAGAAATTGATTGAATTAAAACGGGCTTTAAAAACAAAAGTAAAGTTAGTTATTGCTGAACATAACCCGACTCATGTCTTAAAATGTTACTATTTTTGCAGTATTATTGTGAATGTGCTATTTTTGTATAGCCGTATATATTGTATAATATTTTATTAGATGAATATGCACCTAAGGAGTACTGTAGGAGTAATATTAAGAATAAGTAAGAATGTATGTAATATCTTAAGAATGTATAAATGGAATGTAAAAGTAGCACTGTAGGCGTTATTTAATCATTTTTTAAAGTTTATTTATAGTAAAGCGCACTTGAAGTGAAATAACACAAAACTGCGCTATATAAATGCTTTGTTATTATTATTATTATTATTACAAACGTTGTATTAATATCATGAAAAAAAAAAACAATATAAAAATATACTCAAAAATTACCGTAAAAAATCGCATTTTTAGGAGCTCTGGTAAGAATCTATTCATATGTTTCGAATTCTATTATTAATGTACTTAAAAACAAATAATCACATTATAGCGAGCGTCTAGAGAGAAATCATTCCTAGGTTCGGAATGTAATTCTTAATTTCTCTATTTTCGATGTTTTGGAGTCACTGAACGAATTTGGTATGATGGTACCTAGACATATTCGCGAGCTGGAGGTTGCACACGTCTATGATTTCGCCTGTGCCAAAATAACAAATAATGATAGAAGAGTTATTTCCAACAAGCCCTCCATTGATATGCTTGGTGTAAACCTAAGTGACCAGCTCAGGTATGGGGGCTCCATCGGAGCCTCTAGAAGACGGCAAAAATATATTAATCGAGTTTCTAGATTTTGACTTGGCAATAATGGCGATACTCCTGCCCCCCTAGCATAGAACATCGATAATGTCAGTAACTTGTCGTCGATCCTGAGCAAGACTACAGATCGCCAACGACCGAACAACAGTCCATGTCAACAAAAAATAGGACATTTAGTTAATGTGAACTTTTTTTTTTGTTAATTATCTGCAGTCGTTCTAGGGGGCCATGAGTATTGCCTAGTCAAAAAATTAGAAACTCGATTAATATATTTTTGCCGTCGGCCACACTGCTAGCCCGGTTGATGGATGCCGCTACACGTTTGGTTTTGACTGAAAATACTAGGTCTAGTAATGTGGCCCAGCGTTCCGTTCTCCTTTCCTGTGGCCACGCACTTGTCGTTTTTCCCGATTTATGGCGAAACCACTGGGCAAACCGCTAGAGCGGAAGGCCTATAAGCAATGATCTTTCACCAGGGAGATACTGAAAGTATCTACCACTCTAGTTATAGGTGTTTGGTAACGAGAAGGCAGGTACCTTGAACTTACCCGTGTCCTTGGCATGTATTATGCACGTGAGCGGATAGGGTACTTAGAATTTTAAATTATGTACTAATTATGTATGATTCTATTATTGTCCGATCTCTAAAGATTTTTCCTAGAAATCGGTTCCGGATTTATATATCAGGATAAAAAATACGCATTATTGCATATTGAACGTATAATTAGTTTTTTTTTACGTTGCTGTTTCATTTTAACAAATGTAACACGTTTTGTTTAAATATTATAATGCAGTCACGTACATGGTGTCGGGAAACCCGTGGTTGAAACTAGTTAAGAATCATAATCACATCTGGAGATTTTGGACACCTTAATTAGTTAATTCCATTTTGGGAAACTTTCCAAGAGAAAAATACCGTTTATTTTTTAAACTAGTATGAATTTTAAAATTCTTGCAAGGTAAAAAAAAAGTTATAGTACAATTTTAACTGTTTTTATTTAATGAAGAATTCTAAGATTCAATCGCAAATAAATCTATAGAGAAGCGTTACCCTAACATAAATCTTCTGTTAAGCGAATTACTATTTAAAATTTCTTATTTATTAATTTAATTTAATTTTTAGCCAACTCAAGTATCCCTACCCCTTCCCCTACGCTTACCACTAATCGCACCCCTACCCCCACCCCCACCACTACCCCTACCTCTACCCCTACCCCTTCCCCTACCCTGACCCCTATATCTACCCCTACTCCTACCTCTACCCCTACCCCTACCCCTACCCCTACTCCTGCCCCTGCCCCTACCCCTACCCCTACCCCTACCACTACCCTAACCCTACCCCAAAGTGTGCAAAATTTCATCAAGCTCGGAATAGAATTGTAGATTTGTATTAAAAATAAACCGTCCACCCGCAGACACTCTTCTTTATACTCGTATGTAGATTATTTTGTTTTACTTGATACGATTTTCACTAAATTGTAAAAAAATTATCTTACAGATATGAGGTTTTTATTTGTAGATTTAAAAATGCCGGAAGACGGCATTCAAATCTCAATTTCTGAAGTAAACTAACTAACTAACCATCACGCCGTTTCCCCCGCAGGGGTAGGCAGAAAGGACGGACCGCCAAACAACTCGATCTTGACATACACTTCTTGCTTAAAAAGCACGTTAAAAAATTATTGTACCAATCGAATAAATAAAAATTCCGTATCAATAATAATTGCATCTATACAAATATCTTCAAAGCTAAACAAACATGTTGTACAGCAGGGAGGCACAACCCGCGGCCGGCGAGCCGATTTCGTGCGGCCGTGCTGGCTCCGGACAGTTGGCACGGGTGTACTGTATATATAGTCTACACCGGCGACGCCACCGACAGCAATGGTAACCATATCAAGCTGTAAATACCCTACCCCCTGCGGCCCGCGAAATATACGAGTATATATTTATATTATTTTACGTGACACCTCACAAGAACGCTCAAAATATGTACAAATAACGTACAGGGCAACTATATCGCCTACACGGTTGGGCAAAGTTGAGAGGCGGGTTAAGGAAGGGATTTATAAATGCGGGTTTTGAAGAGGCCCGTATTAAATGTTGGAGGAAAGACAGATGCCGGTGGTTCGTTTTACGTATTCGTCCGATTTACACAAAAACGAGTCGGCGAGACGACCCGTTCTCCTGAGGCCGTTATCAACCGTGAACGGATGTTCCTCTCGTGTCCGTCGAGTTTCATGCATGTGCACCGGCGCGGAGGGGATCAACGCCGCTAGCTCCTTCGACCAGGCTCCGTTGAAATATGTAGAACAGACTTAGCATACCTACATTGCATCTGTGCATCAGAGATGGCAGTCGGTCTGTTAACAACGGATTGTCAATCAGACGAACCGCCCTCCTTTGCACAGAATCAAGCAGCTAAAATGAATAAATTGGCCCTCCGGGTAAAAAGGTTGCGCATCACTATTGTACGGGGTTCACTACCTGTTATTAGCAATGACAAGCGTTTATATTGTAATCCTTATTGTATTATATACGCTTCATATAAATAATTCATAGCACAATAAACCCATGATTTAAAGTAATACATGTATTCTGGCAAGGACAATATCATTACAGCATTCATAAATCTAACAATTAACTTTTATTTATTTATTTGAATACTGGCTGATGTGTACCTGGCCTTATTTATTTTTTGTGCTTGTCGTTTGCGTGCCATAATTTGCTTACTACCTACTTCTAGTCCCACCCCTACCCCTACTATTTCCTCTACCCCTAACTTTTTTCCTACCCCTACCCCTACTCCTACCCCTAACCCTACCCTTTTCACTACCCCTACCACTACCCCTACTGCTACATTTACCTCTACCCTTTTCCCTACCCCTACCCCTAACTCTACTCCTACATCTATCCCTACCCTTTCCCCTAACCCTACTCCTACATCTACCCCTACCCTTTCCCCTACCCTACCATTTCCCTACCCCTGCCCCTACCCTTTCCCCTACCCCTACTCCTACATCTACCCCTACCCTCATTCTTACCCCTACCCCTACTCCTTCTCCTACCCCTACCCCTACCCCTGCCCCTACCCTTTCCCCTACCCCTACTCCTACATCTACCCCTACCCTCATTCTTACCCCTACCCCTACTCCTTCTCCTACCCCTACTCCTTCTCCTACCCCTACCCGTACAGAATAATTCTCATCCTATTTTGAGCGTCAAGTGTTGCTACAAGGTTTCTTGTAATTTACCGGATTGTTACATGAGTGTAGGTGTTCGAACTACTTGTAAGGGTGCCAAACAAAAACGGCGTTTGACAAATGAACATTTAGACAATTACTCTCGGGAGAATGGATCGTAAGCTGGCGCCTACAACTCTATGGGTGATTACGTAAATTTAATGAAACAAAGGTAGTACCAAATTATGAATATAATGTGTGATATGGGATTCTAGATGTCTAATGATGGGAAAGAGCTTCCTAGTATTAAATTCAGAATATTTATTCAGAAGATTTAGCCGTGTTCATATCTGAATATCCGGGTACTTCCTAACCAACCTTTCTGCTTCCACCAGAATTTAATATATCCGATCTCGGGATGCCGCATTTACATTGGCTCCGGTCCGCTGGCTCGTGTGTCATGTTTCACATAAAAACAACAACAAAAAACATTCTAATTAAATTCGATTAGTGCTCATAATTAATTGAAATTAAAATGAATCAGTTTAACAAATTAATGATGTAAATCCTACCGGTTTCCGTTGTTTTTTTTATAAAATCTCGCGTAATTAAGTCTACTTGAATAACTTAGGTTGGCGTTAGTTGAAACTTCGTCACATTTGATTTTACATTTAAATATGCGCTGATTGTCAATTGAAGTTTGATACAACCTAACCTGTAGCAGTCCGGAGACGATCAATATATATAATTGTCAATGGTTCCGTCAATTTACATCTTTGATGCGATTGACAATAAGGAACTCCAGTGAAAAATATGTCTTTAAAAGTATATATTCATATAGATCAACAAACGCCGATTCACCTTGTTATGCTGGTACCATCGCATTTGGAACATCCGACGTCACGTGCGCATTCTGTTCTTGTGTATTAATTAGTATGGACATTTTTATTTTTCGAATTTGTTTTATATATTTTTTTTATTTTCTTGAAATTTAAACTTAATTTGGGTGAATTTAAGCTCTATAATTGTTATTCAATATAAAAAACTGTTATTCATGAAAAAAAAATTGAGTATTCATGAGCAAACCAATTATCAAAATGGATATTGTGATAATGTTAATGCTCAATACTATTATTATTCTTCGAGTTAAAGTTTCTAAAAAGGTACATAATTTTATTACTTATGTTTAGTTGTGTTTTACTATGCGTAGAATATAAAATTATGTACGATAAAGCTCATCCTTGTTTTGACATTTGACATTCTAACCTCAAAACTGATCAAAACCGACCGACCATAGATTTTGAGCGTTTTGGCGGGCTTTGAAAAATTGAAACTTTGATAATTATTTTAACTATGAAAACTAACTTTAAAAAAAAAAAAGGAAAAATACTGGCATTAGTTTGAATGAGATTATTCATTAAAAGAACAAAAAATAATAAAAAAAATGGACTGGAGTTCCTTATTGCAAAATGATCGATTACGGAGGCAATTAAAGCGATTGAAATTTGCGACTTCCCATTAACGTGAGTATTTTGATTGACCTTATCACCGAGCAAAGATAAAATAGAGATCCCTTAACACGCGGGGCGAAGAAACCGAAATTAGGGGGCGAGGGGCGAGCTTAAACTGTAGCGAACAGTTTCAAGTAACAGTTTCAAGTAGCGAACAGTTTCAAGTAACAGTTTCAAGTAGCGAACAGTTTCAAGTAGCGAACAGTTTCAAGTAGCGAACAGTTTCAAGTAGCGAACAGTTTCAAGTAGCGAAGAGTTTCAAGTAAAACAGTTTTCGGTGTATAACATATGATTTATTTAAAATAATTTATAACTCTTTATATTACTTGTAAAATTATCCTAGCGGTTTGTCAAATCGAAGAAGATTGACAAATATTAATGTTTGCATTATTTAACTAGTAACAAGGTAATTTTTCAAATAATGGGCCCCAAGTCAAACATCGTGACTATATGTAGAGGTAAAGGGTAAACAAGACTTAAAATACTAAATTAATGATGATCACTAAAGCTCACGTGTTTGTCTATCTCTCTCCGCTGTCTGTCAAATGACTTTTCTTCCTTTGTTTCGATTATATGGCTGTAACTCACCGACCTTATAATCGGTTATAAGGCATGTCACTGTCATTTGATTTGCGAATAAATGCATCCCGACAGACTGCAGACAACTCCAACTCCAGAGTGGAAGATACTCTCAGTATCGCCCTGGTGAAAGACCACCATTCAGAATTGAAACGTTGCTTGAAATGGCTTTTAGCCGTGTTTGGTGACCAGATCTGAATAGCCAGGTATTTCCCCACCTCCCTCTTCCTCTTCTCCTTCTCCTTCCCCTCAACAATACCTCCAGCCTCACAACATTTCCCAATTGGGAATGCATAGTCTCACTGGCTCCAGACGGTTGGGAGCAGTTGGGACTCTTGTGCGGTATAATGTAAAAAAAAAAAAACTCGCATTGCACTGCAAAGTATTAGTATTTACTCTCCGAATAGCAAATCTGCTAATGATCAACTTGTCTTTTTTACAATTGTGCTGAATTTATGTCAAATCTTCCCTTTTTTCGTAGCTGTGGTAACAGATTCCAAAACTAACCAAACCGCCAATAAGTAAAACAGCTAATATGAAAAAGGTTCGGCTTGTTTAGAAAAACCGAAAAAACAGTAAAAAATGCTTTTCTGTTGGACGTAATTCAAAATATTTGATTATTCTTTTTATGACTTATATTTTTACAACGTTTGATTGCACAGGAAACCATAATCATTGTTTTATTTTACAAGCTCTTCGAATGTGACTCGTTGCATGTCAATACACAATGATGACGTAGAGTATTCAAGAAATGCCTGAACCCGCCTGGTGCCAAATTAAGGATGTCTCGTTTTTTCAACAGCTCTGAAGAATTCCAATTTTGGGTTGGTGGCGAAGTTAATCAAGTTCGAGAACCAGATGAGAAAAAAAGGTGAAAGGAAGGAGCGAAAGAAACAGGAGGATGCCACGGGAATTGAATAGCCCTACCTTTGGTTGTGGATATCTTCTAACACTTTATTTACCTCGCTAAAACTTGACAGCGAAATTGGCCAGTTGCCCGTATCGCGGCGTTGTACACTTTTTGCTCCTGCGCGTTGAGCGGTTTGAAATTGAACTGATTTCGGCACGATCTTCTTCCAGTGAAAAAAGGGATCGAAGGGGGGAGGGAGGTGGGTGTCAATAACTATGTATTTAAGATGCCAAAACACACGTGGTTTTCTTCCAGTCGTCGAAATGGGAGACAAATTTATCTATATGGCATGTCTATCAACTCTGACGTCAGTGATCAATATCAATAATTGTCAATGGTTCCGTCAATTTGCATAATTTATGCGATTGATAATTTTGCTAATTTAGAGGCAATTGAAGCGATTGTCAATAATTGAGACTTCTCATTCACGTCAAAATGGTGGTTATTTTTATTGGCCGCATAGACGCCATATACAAGCGCCATTGATGGAGCTAAATGAGCGTTACAATGTGAAATTGAAGCAATTCTTTCAATTACTTTATCTATCAACCCCTTTGGATTGCAGTTTCATCACGGAACGAGATTGTGTTGAGATTGGTATTTCTGCAGACATCCACGAAGAAACTGGGGCGACAATATTGACGGGTCGATTGTGGCTCCGCCAATCGCACTTCAATGCGCATTGTCAATGACGTAAGCACATTGACAATTGACATTGACTGCCTCTGGCCACTAAAGTATTTGTAGAATAATTTAATTATATCGTTAAAGTATTTACTACATAATTAGCTTTGTAAGGTACATAAGAGGAGACATTGGCGCTTTAAAAATTAACAGATACAAGGGCAAATGCAGGAAACTCCATTAATTGACTGAACGCTATTGGAACTAATAAAAAATGTCCGAAGAAGCGAAGCTAGCAGTTTACAGTGGAGTGCTAATACCAATCCTGATGTAGGCAGTCAGGCATGGAACTGGCAGAGGAAGGATGAAAGTAGACTGAATGCTGAAGAAATGAGATCTCCGAGGTGTATGTGTGGTAAAACTTGTATGACCGTTTTAAAAATGAGGAGATGCGGAAATAATTCAAGGCTGGTAAGCGTAATCGTTAAGATTCAGAAAGGGACGCTTTGATGGTTTGGGCATGTAGAGCGAATGAACGAAGAAAACTGTAAGGAGATTATATGACGCCGGAGTTAGTCGGGGAAGACATGGCACGATCAGGTGAATCAAATGACCGGTCAATAGCTGAGTTGGCATCGCGTTTGGGTCTCACCCAGGCGTCGTGAGTTCAATTCCTCGGCTGGCTAAGTCCTCCATTTACGACACAAGCAACATCTTCCGCTTACTGTGATGGTAGTAGGAGATTTTCAAATATTGTCAGGTTATTCGTAACCAGGGAAGATTTGTATTTCTTTAAAAAAAATTGAAATCCTTGAGTGGGGGGATGTCAATAGTCAGAATAATAGAAGAGTATGTGCGAGACGAAGTATGAGTGAGGATGAAGCAAGCGTATTCTTCTTCATTCTCATTTTTTGTATTGCTATCATTTTGTTCTTATAATCTTTTTTAATTTTTTATTTCTAAATTTTTTAATTATTTTTTTTTTTTTAAATTTTTTTATTTCTAAATTGTATTCTATTTTGTCATTTTCATAATATGTATACTAGCAATGAGTCGTGCATGAACGAGCCGTTCGAATGTGCCGGCTCTTTTGATGAGCCGTGAGTGTACGACTCCTGGTAAACCGTACTACGGCTCAAATGAACTGTGACTCTTTTTGACAAATCTTTGAACCACTTAAGAAAGATTATTTATTTATGGTATCTAAAAAGATAAACATATCTCAGATGTTCTATAGTATTCTTACGTATTTCTACGATGACGCATCTTCAAATAAGATCCTTTCTCCTTTTAATTTGTTTATATAAAATCACTGTACAGTACGTGAATGGCGCCCGATAATCTGGCATCTGGATGTTTTGTACCTACACCCATACGCTGGGAGTTGGGAGCCGTAGGAGTTGGAAGTTGTATGAACTATGGTAATTAATATGTTCCGGCTCTTAAATGAGCCGTCGTTCAATTGAGTCGTACGAAAATATTAAGCTGGAACCGTGACTCCCGCTCTTAACAAAATGAGTCCTTACCCATTGCTAATATATACAAACACCTAGTTGAACAATCACTTCTGTAAATTGGCATCTCAACACAGACGTTTAATACCTAGTAAGATAGATGGGCAATAGGTCGACATCAATGATACATGTATATGTACACATATTATGTAATTAAATATCATCATAAAGGGGTGTGTGCTGAGACAGAGTTGTGTGGCGACTAGAATTTCTTTTACATACAGAATATCCTGGGACAAACAGCAAAAAATATCAAATTCTCTCTGATCTGGTGTCTTTTTCTCTAGTGGTATAGAGTTAGAATACTTTGACGGCCTCCATGGTCGAGGGGTAAGGCTCTCGACTATGAATCCGAAGGTCGCGGGTTCAAATCCCGGCGTGGGCAAGTAAATTTTATTCAATTAATTTGTGCTGTTTCACAATTAATTAAAAAATAATACATTGTGTATTTGCGCACGTTCCAGAGTGGAAGATACTCTCAGTATCGCCCTGGTGAAAGACCACCATTCAGAATTGAAACGTGTTTGGTGACCAGATCTGAATAGCCAGGTATTTCCCCACCTTCCCTTTCCCCTCCCCAATACCTTCAGCCTTGCAACATTCCCCTATTGGGAATGCCATAGTCTCACTGGTTCCAGACGGTTGGATACAGTTGGGACTCTTGCGCGGTATTCATATAATTTTTTTTTTTTTTTAAAACACTTTTTACTGTGCGGAATTTCTAGGTCAACGTAATAGTTTCAGTCCGCAAAGCCATATCAATCATGAGTTAGTTAGACTAGGTGGATGGACCGCTACATTCATCACATTACATCTCTTTCCCCTTGTTCTACTCGGGTCGGAGACCCGTCGTATCGACATGGCGCCTCCAGTGGTTCCTGTCCTGTGCTACGTCAATGGTATCCGTCTATAGTAGGTCCAGCTTCTCTTCGCACAACCTCTGAACTTGTTTCTCCCACCTGTGTCTGGGGCGGTACCTCTGGAATAGGTGCCCAAGCTACCTCAGTTGCCACTTTTCTATGGAGAATAACAGTGGTTCGGTGTTTAGCTTCTCCCGGATCATCGAGTTTCTTATTCGATCCCATTTTGTGACATTCTGCAAAACCCCAAAGATTGACAGATGTATTTAACAGTCGCCAAATTTGAAAACAGTGAAAGAAATGCTTTTTTGTGTATTCCTGGCTGGAAACTGAATCAGGAAGGGGACCTAATAAAGTCTTCTCCATACTTGCAGATTTTAAAAATGTTTTGAAGTACACATACAAGGATATCTTGAGGTGATTTTTCACAAAAACGGCGCTATACAAATCATCCAATTATTATTATTATTATTATATAAAGGAAATAGACATCTTTGTAACATTATGCTTGTGAGAGTCAGTACCGTTTTTTGCCTCGACAGAGAAGTTTGAACTTTGGAAATAGGCAGTCTTGCTTGTCTTATAGCTTTAATTAACTTACGGCTGTTTTTCCCAACCCTACTGAGCAACTGTTGCTGAGCCGAAATTTTTCCTCAACACTGTTCAAATGCACACATACGCTCTTCCCAACGAAATTCTCGATAAAATTTTTACCTATTGTGATGTGTTTTGCACCTGTCTTACTAATAACTAATTTTATATGTAAAATCCCATTTAGGGCGTATATTATAAATAAATAAAATTTACGATCAATTTAGGATATCGATTTTTGCGGATTAAGTTCTCCTCAACAGAGGACTAGTTATATAAAAGTGTCAACAGGGGGAACAAATGTCAGTGAAAAGTCAAACGTCATTATTCATCCGTGATCTATTTATCGCGATTCAAATATTTAATCACAAAGATTTATTTCCTTTTTTGAATGTCAAAACATGTTCTTCGTCTGTTTTAAATGAAACTGAAGAGAACCTAACTTATTTTACTTATTATTGTTGGTATAATATACTAATATACTCTATGGATCACTTCTAGAGGTTTGTCTATGGGACATAACCTCTGGGAGTCACTTGTTAGAGTAACCACTTGTCAAACCGGTGTCAACCGATATAGTCAATAAATCTACTTTACATTTACAAGTGCTTTTTAATATAACACCTTATACAACAATTATGAGCTACGTTTTGTCTTATTTTTGACGAAAGAGAAACGTCAAATATACGACTATGTGATTGGGCGGGCACTTTTTTATAGTCTACGAAAGTGGGCGGTGCACCTCCATAGACAATTTAGGATAAAAAATGCTCGTAAACAGGAAAACAGAGCGAAAGCACAACAACACTTGGCTGATCGGTGCCTCAGATTGATCGTTCGAAAAAATTAGGCCGTTAATGTGGTTCTTAAAATCTATTTTGAATATTTTAATTGGTGTAATTTATTGTTTCCGGCATCGCATATAAATATCTCATCCCTTTTCATAATAAACATTTTTTTTTGCGTATTGGCTTTGTTCTTTTCTGGTAGATAGCTCGAGTTCATTGCGTGTCCTTGTGTTGTATCTGTGAATGTCCTTGTGTTGTATCTGTGAATGTCCTTGTCGCGTGTAATTTTATTTGAAAATTGTTTTGGCCAAATGTTGTTTCTTATTTTATGCATAAATATCATTGCGTTCAATGTCAGCATCTGTTTCAGTGTTAGCCAATTTAGCTCCTCTGACATTTTAGCTTCTTTTGAAAATCTATTTCGAAAAGTATTACTCTCGTTGCTCTATTTCGTGAATTTGCAACTTATTTTGTTCTCTATCGTTAAACAAGAAAAGAATCACATTCGTAAAAAGCGTTTACTTTGTGGCTCACAATAATTATAATAAAAAAACATAAATTTGTTTTGAACCACTTCAATTTAATGTAATGATCGAGCTGTTTCGGCAGTACCCTTCCATCGTCAGGACTGTATTAAAACGTTTTAAATAACACAAATAATTTTTCAGAGTTTGCCAATCATCTCATTTAAGCCGATCACAATTTAAAAAAAATGTACAGTGGCTCAATTCTTCGCCTTATCATTAGACAAAAAATTTGATAATTTAGAAGCACTCGAAATTAGAAAATTCCTAAGAATTAATTCTAGTATATTGAAAAATCGAGGAAATTTATCGTATAGTCCTTTTTAGATATTTTTCCAGTGAATTGCTCAGTTCCTCCTGAAAGCCCCCTAATTACCCCTTCCCCTTTGATTGACTACCACTCGAACACCTAAATATTCATTTAATATGGTCCTCACGAAGGAAGGGTACTTCCAAAATCGGTCAAGCATTATATTGAATTGATGTGGTATAAAACAAAGATATGTGAACTAACTAACTAACTAACCATCAAGCCGTTTCCCGCAGGGGTAGGCAGAGAGGATGGACCGCCAAACAACTCGATCTTGGCATACATTTCTTCCTTCATTCTCGTTCATACATCGTTTCATACATTCTCTTCTGTTATTCTGATGTCCAATATGGCCCTACTCAAGTATATGATTCACTTGATCGTGCCATGTCTTCCTCGGGCGTTCCCGGCTTCTTCTTCCATTCATATCCATTCACTGTACACTTCCCTCTTTGTTCATTCGCTCTACATGACCAAGCCATCTAAGCGTCCCTTTCTTATTCCTACTCAGTACGCTTATACCATCCTTGCATTATTTATGAATCCCAACATTTTTCACACGATCATATATGGTTTTACCACACATTTGCCTCAGAGATCTCATTTCTACAGCACTCTGTCTACTTTCATCCTTCCTCTGCCAGTTCCATGCCTCACTGCCGTACATCAGGGTTGGTATCAGCACTCCATTGTGGACTGCTAGCTTTGCTTTGTTGGACAATTTTTTTGGAGGGGGGGGGGAGCTAGGCGTGCCGCCAATTTAAGTAAAACAGCAAATGCGTAAAAACGTTCGGCTGGTTTGCGAAAACCGTTAGTCAGAGTGTTTAGTTTAATTTTTATAAATGTTTTATAGTTTGTTTACGGTAGTTTATGGTAGTGAACTAGGCAGGTGCTAAAATGGGTGTCGAGTGACCTTTGCCTCCAGCCGTCGAAATGATACGTTAAGCCAAGTCTATTCATTCTGACGTCAGTAGAAGGAACTAAAGGAGTATATAGAAATTTATTTGTTTATTTATTTGAAACACACATTAAAAAAACAATAGAATGTAAGAAAGCTTTGACTGCCCAACTGGGAACAAATCCCGTTTTAGGACAGTCAAATTGACAAGTTTAGTTCATATTAAGTGCCATTATACAAAAATAGAGGGGAAAAATCTAGTATTGACATAGTATGGTAATATAATATATCCAGAAAAAAAGTGTAATAATTAAGTATAAAGAGATGTGAAGATTAGTACAGAAAAAAAAACTGATGAACTCACTTATGAAGAAATGAGAAAAACAAATATTATAGAGTAAACAATTATGTATATGTGTTTGATAGGTACTGGATGGTGCTATGGGGAAAAATTTGTTTAAAATTGAGTACAAAAAAAAGATAATATTATTGAGTAATAGTAATAAGAGTTAAGTATCATTCAGCTTTATGAGCCGACTACGAAACTCGTGGATGCAGCCCGAAGAGCTCGCATCAAATAGTTAATAACACATTAAATATATTTTATTCAGCAAGTACAAAAAGTAACTTTAGTAAATTGTTTATGACCAAATGCTTGTCCTTTTTCCTTCCCTCGGTTAGGGTTTTTAATCCAGTTAAGATCTTTTCCCAAACAGCACAAATAATGTAACATAAATTCAGTCAAGTAAATCTAAGCGTGAGATGGTAATAGTAATAAGGCCAAAGCGCCACTTTGTAATTGTAAAAACATAAATTAAAGAATTAACTGTCAGTCAGCATATGTACGCTTTTGACTCTCCCTAAACCAAGAAGCCAATCGTAGACCAATTTGCGCAGAACAGTTGCACTTTTCGATTTCCATGTATGTATGATGTTGAACATTTTTGGACCTAAGTATGAAAATTGTCTTTGAGCAAGGGATGTCATGGTAGTAGGTGGAACTATTGGATTACTTGTAGAATGACGGGTGTCGTGATCGTGGTCTATGGATGGGTAGTGGTGACGTTGTTTTTGTGTGTGTAATATAATTTTTCTTATGTATAATTTTTCTTACATCGAGAATACGTGTCTCTTCATATAATACGTCGCTGGGGTACCTAAAATGTTTTTTAAGGATGACTCTTAGTAGTGATTTCTGTAACTTTGCTAGTGGATCCAATATTGTTTTGGCACATCCGCCCCATTCCAAAGAGAATTGCATATTCTAGTAGAGAATTGCACGTGGCAAAGTGTACTAGTTTCAGATCTTTCACACAGAGAATATTTCTAATAGACATGATAGGTGAGTGAGTTTTCTGACATTTGTGAAAGTTGAGTTGATTTGTTCGTCCCATCTCAGAAATGTATCTATGATGATTCCCAGATACTGTATACAACCTATGTATGGATAGATTCGTAGAGAAGATTAGAGAAGAGTAGAGAGATTTCGTTGGTGGGTTATTGAACTTTGGAATTTTTGTCTTTGAAATGTTTAGAATTTGGAAATTCAGTACCATCCATTTTTTTCTGGACACTCTGTACACGGCGGTCGCCTAGCAACGGTGGCACGGTCGGTTGAGATGACGTCATTCGGTCTGATTAATTCGCCTGCGGCAAGTATTGTCAGTCGAGTCCTCTCGCCCCATTGTTAACTTCATTCAAATGCGGCCGCTATCAGTTCTTCACTTGTGGCGTGTACAGGGCGTCTTATTGTATGGATAACAAACATTGAAGGACACACTTCAATTTATACGTAGATGGGACAAAGAGGCATACATTCCCTGATTAGTTTAATACATAACTTGGCTGTAAGGAACATACAAATACTGTATTTCGGAGGGAATACCGGTACACATCGACACCTTAATCTATCAGTAGGAGTTATGTAGAGGTGTAGATTATAGATCAATAAAGGCCGATTATCTTTTTCACAATCATCGTTTATTAAAATAACTTCTCTATTTATATGATTTTTTTTTCAATAAAACAATTGACTTATGTTCACAGTGATTGACGTCATTGAGATTGGTAGAATCACGTCAGTTATGACGTTTTTATGATTTAGTTGACGTCACTGGTGTATGTCCCAGAAATAGTGATGTCAACAATTGTCATTAAATGCGTCATCTGAATTTTAAAAATACGTCACCTTGATGCGGTAACGTACTTTTGCATGTGATTACGTAGGCGCATCTCTGCCATTCTTCTAAATACGTATTATGATTTGGACGTCCGATATAGTGACTATATTTAAAAAAAATGTGTGTCGAAATTAAATAAATATAATCAATATGCCATTCTAATTTATTTAGTTTATGCTGTACACAACAGACAGGGGTTAAAATAATAATTAAAAATATGTGTGTAATATAAAGAATGAATACAAACCGTTCAATAATGGTGTACAGCAATATATATACGAGAAAAAATAAAGTGTGGATCAAGTGAAAACAAAACAATTATTGTCTTTCTAAAAGAGAGAACTGAATAGAGAGGTAGGAATACTAGATTATAAGAGATTCTTGAAATTTAGAAAAAGTTCTGGGGCCATCGCTAAATATATCAGTTATCTTGCCACTATAGTGGATATTATGTGGTCGACACAAGTGATTGGCATAAGTTTAAATTGGTTCTCTGGAAAGGAATATGGAAAGTTGCGGAGTTTCGTAGTAGACGTTGAGTATAAAGTTCCGTACGGAAACGAGGACGGACCGCCAAAGAACTCAATCTTGGCATGCACTTCTTGCTTCATTCACATTCACATAACTTTTCACATTCTCTTCTATTATTCAGACTTCTGACATGGCCCGACTCAAGTATTTGATTCACTTGATCGTGCCATGTCTTCAGCAGGAGGAATCTGGAGTAATTAAGCTTTTATTTGGAACTGGAATTGGATCTAAAATCGAGCAATCAGAATTCTAACGACTCCAGTTTTTGACCGAGGGTGTTCAAATATATTCACATGATTTTTATGTCTCCTCAATGGCTTCCTTATTTTTTTCGCATCGTTCACCGGTCACCATGTATATTTGTCAATTCGTATTCTTTTTGCGTACGTACCTACATCAGTAATTTTCGCATGTTGGGCACTGTCCGCCAAATAAGTGATGACTGATGACCTTTAATACATACTTAATAAATGCAACAAGAATGATTCCATTTTCAAAGTGGACATCATCGCGTGGATTTTTAATAAATGCCACCAGACCCGATTTTAGGCTAGGTTCTTTCAAACTCTCTCACAATTGACGCTCGTCGATAAGTGTCATTTTGATTTTTTTTCCTCATTTAAACGGTCCCCGTTTAACGCCTATTCTCGGTCCGTTACAGTTTTTAATCAAATTTCGTTCAGCGGAAAAACATAACAATACGACCGTTATCCTTGATAACTGAATAAAATTGGAATAAAATCTGAAACAAGGCCAATAATCTGCGGTTAATGGGGACCGTTTTATTAACAATCCAAAAGCAATTAAAACTATGTTAGAAAGATACTCGTATGTTATTACCACGCAAAAGAGAGGTGAAAGAATTAATATAAAAAAAAAACAAAATGGTGATGATTGCCGTATTAAAAATATGTATATTACTATTAACTTTAAGAAATTTAACTAACTAACTAACTAACCATCACGCAGTTTCCCCGCAGGGATGGGCAGAGAGGACGGACCGCCAAACAACTCGATCTTGGCATACACTCCTTACTTCATTCACTTTCATACAACGTCTCATACATTCTCTTTTATTATTCAGACTTCTGACATGGCCCGACTCAAGTATTTGATTTACTTGATCGTGTCATGTCTTCCTCGGACGTCCCCGGCTTCTTCTTCCATTCACATTAGCGTCATATATTCTCCTTACACTCCTTTCTTCGTTCATTCG
>JAHDVE020005638.1:0-154445 GCA_022606495.2 Halesus radiatus
GGAACTCGACGCATTTGTAAACTAACTAACAAATAATCTTCTTATTGAGATACCTTCATTATTTTTTTCTTTAAACGAAAGGAAATCATTTCTGAGTCTTGAATAACCTCACAATATTTAAAATATCTCCTACTACTGTCATTATAAGAATAAGATTTTGCTTGCTGCAATGATGGAGGACTTTGAACTGATCAGACGAATTGAACTCACGACGCCTGAGTGGGAACTCGACGCATTTGTAAACTAACTAACAAATAATCTTCTTATTGAGATACCTTCATTATTTTTTTCTTTAAACGAAAGGAAATCATTTCTGAGTCGTGAATAACCTCACAATATTTAAAATATCTCCTACTACTGTCATTATAAGAATAAGATTTTGCTTGCTGCAATGATGGAGGACTTTGAACTGATCAGACGAATTGAACTCACGACGCCTGAGTGGGAACTCGACGCATTTGTAAACTAACTAACAAATAATCTTCTTATTGAGATACCTTCATTATTTTTTTCTTTAAACGAAAGGAAATCATTTCTGAGTCGTGAATAACCTCACAATATTTAAAATATCTCCTACTACTGTCATTATAAGAATAAGATTTTGCTTGCTGCAATGATGGAGGACTTTGAACTGATCAGACGAATTGAACTCACGACGCCTGAGTGGGAACTCGACGCATTTGTAAACTAACTAACAAATAACCGTCTTATTGAGATTACGACAAATAAAGAAATAAACGTAATTGGAACATATTCACTGTCCTTCCTAACTAACTAACCAACCATCACGTCGTTTATCCGCAGGGGTAGGCAGAGAGGACGGGCCGCCAAACAACTCGATTTTGGCATACACTTCTTGCTTCATTCTCTCTTCTATTATTCCGACTTCTAACATGGCCCGACTCGAGTATTTGATCACTTGATCATGTCATGTCTTCCTCAGGCGTCCCGGCTTCTTCTTCCATTCACATTCCTTTTTGATATTACTTCTTTTCCATTTTAATTAACTACTTCAAGGTGCTGACAGTGTGAATATGTTGAATATTATTACTTTATTTACGACGTTAATCTGTCATTCAATGTTATTACTTTATTAATAGCTTTTATTGATCATTGAATTAATAATAATTATAATTTCGCACAAAGCAATCGCTTGATTGAAATACATAGTTTGAAATACACGTATATCTATTTAAAATTAAAGTTAATTATTACATTTATTTTTAATTACTTATTGATGCTTAAAAAATTCATTGTTATATATAACCATTTAAGGAGATAATATTAAATGAAACACGAAATCGAAAAAAACAAGCATCTGGAAATCGAACCTAGGACCTCTCTTTTACCAGGACAACCGCTCTACCAACTGAGCTAACGAGACCTTATTATTTTACGTCATTTTTATCGATATATTTTATAGACTGATACATTTTTATTTTCCATGTTTTTTTCGGTCACGTGTTTCATTTAGGATTGGTTAATATTATTTTTTTTAATGATTAAAAACGTAATTACATCCCTGAAGTTAAAATGCAAGGAAAGCCAGTAGGCTCTAAGTATTACAATAAAAATAGCGATGCTATATGCAAAATGACTGTTTACACTAATGATAATAATAAAAATAAGTAATACGTGTTACCACTGTAAAGATAAGTCGATAGAAGTGTTTTTTTGGACGTATCAATGTACCGAAGAAAGGTGATTTTTTCCTTATTTCTGTTGCAATTGTTATAAAATAACACTATGAGATACAAAGATTCTTTTTTAAATGGAAAGTTTTTAAAAAGCATTTAAAAAAAAATCTACTCGTGTCACTGTACCCAAAATATGAAAAATACCCAACCTCGATGTACCAAAGTTTAAAATTATTTTTTTAAAATTATAATGTAATATACAACGCAGTGAAAACTATCCCGAGATTCCAATGGGAAGTGCCTCAAGGTTTCAATTAATCGATATTTTCAAATTGAATTTGCCGACATAAGCTTTGCCAGACGCGCATCTCGTAGGATTCAAACTTTAAAATATCAAAAGACTAAAACTTAATCAACTTGACAATTTAATGGACTCATCCAATGTCCAACTGAGTGTTTATTTGAATTTGAGATACAAAATAATGTCCTACTAGTTGATGTGTATCCGGCGTTGTTCGGAATTATAATATTTTTTTGGAATAAAGTCTTTGGAAGAATTCTTGCTTATCGTTTGGGTGCCATAATTGATTTGACAAAGAAAGTAATGCCTTGTGATGACTTTAACTATCACCAAACAAAGAATCAAAGAGACAATCAATTGAAAAATTTATTTCATTCCAAACATTTACGTTTTCAACGCATATCTAAATAATATAGTTTTTATTTTTATAAACAATAATTATTAATCTAAAACACTCATCCAAATTGAAAAAACCTTCCGAGCAAAGATAAATGTCGCCGGCAGGACTCGAACCCGCACCCTTCTAATGTCCGGTCAGATGCTCTACCGTTGAGCTACGTCGGCTTACATTACCCTTTGCGCTATGCACAAAAATCTTGTCTTAAGTTTTTAAGAACTTTAGTTTATCAATTAATATAGTTTTTAATTAGATACCTAGTTGTGTTTCCCATTTTGAAAATATTCTACCCAAACAAACCGTCTTTTTTTGAATATGTAATCTGTGGATAACCAGAGTGGTTTATCTATAGGCTAACCTCATTACAACATGGCGGGTTCAATGTTATTCATACTAATTTTTAAATGTTATGGCAACAGTTTTACTTATTGGATTTCATTCAAACTACCCTCTAAACCATTCCGGCATTAATAAGAACAAACTGTACTATTTTCAGCGAAACCGATTAAGTAATTCTCTAGAAAATAGAGGACAGACATACAGAAAAACATACATTTTTCTCTAGAAAATAGAGGACAGACATACAGACAAACATACATTTTTTAGATGTAGAGATATTTCTTTAAAAAAAAACAGTGGTAGTACCTGTATAAATTACTGCAATGTGGCAGCTTTGTATGACTACTCCCGTGTTTTTGTTAATCGCTCTACTGTAATATCTTTGAATTATAATAAATTTAAAAAACCTATTTAATTTTTTTTTAAAAGCATATAGTTAGTTTCATTGGCCTGTCCTTGCCCTGGGAGTCGAAAGGAGTCGCACTAATTGGCGATATTAGTTTTCTTAGTTTATAGATCACAGATTATACTTATTATCTGTTCAGTGAATGGTATGCATTAGGAAAAAACAAATGACTGTCAAAGTGTTTTGTGATTACATCTAGAGTCCTGTATTGTTCATCTAAATTTCCATCTCTCCAATTACCTGAAAACTTCCCATAGAATAGGAAGTTTCATGGAAATTCTTTCCGCAGTCGAGTTATAGACATATTTAAAAAAGCCATTGGAAATGCAATACCGGAAGGAATGAGATTGCACCTGAAATGGATGGATGAGATATTCAAAAGCCTCCGTAATGGGATGGAGCATATAAAGAGCCTTATAACCATGCACTACATAACACCATTAAAGCCTTACCAAGTGTACCACCACATTTCATGATATTTTTCATTCGCATGAAAGGCACACATTCTTTTGTGAAAATCACATATCTAGTGATTTCAATTTTTAATTATTAATTATTTTTATTGAGATTTAAAAACCTCATTTAATATTTCCTTCCACACATCATCCCCAAAGATGATATAGGCCTTGAGGGAAATTGTTTCCTCCTTGGTCTCCTGTGTGGAGTTACTGTAAAAAAAAAAAAAATTTAATCATTGTAGAAAATAATATTAACATAACCTAAATTAAACATTAAAATGGAAAAAAACGACAGAAAATAAAAAGATTACAGTCGCATCTGAGACTCGAACCCAGGACCTCTGCCTATCCAGGGCAACCGCTTAACCAACTTATCTAGTGAGACCAGTTCAATTTATGTCATCGGTTAAGCGGTTGCCCCGGATAGGCAGAGGTCCTGGGTTCGATTCCCAGATGCGACTGATATCTTTTTATTTTCTGTCGTTTTTTTCCGTCTCATGTTTCATTTAGGTTATGTTAATATTATTTTGTACAATGAATATCTAGTGATTTGTTTAGACAAATCTTCTTCTGTGTCTTATATTGGAGGCCCACTATTATCTAATATTTTTTCCATTCGTGTTTTCATAGATAACATGAAAATATTCTTTTAACACTAAAAACAAACAAAAAAAATATGCAGCTCTTGTAGCTTTTACGTATAAACTAGAATTGGTTGAAAATGAAAATATTTAAAAGTGATCCTTCAGAAAATAAGTAACGAAAAAAATGATCATTCTATAGTTTTAAAATAAGCAATCAATGTTTGTAAAGCGAATGTTTAAGTACAAATTGCTATTGTAATATTTTAGGAAACCACATATTCACCCCATTCTTTATAACACTTAGCCAATGTTGTTCTTTAGAACCTCGGATTAAAAAAAAAAAAAAGGTCGGAATGTTAATCTATTTCCAAATAAATAGGATTCGCCTACTTGGGGTAAACAACCCAGACATGAGAAAAGGGTGGATTGCGTCAATAGCAAAACTTTAAGTCCACTACTGAGCGCTGTTTTTTTTATTTTTTTTTATTATCGAAACAAAACAATACATTGGTTACAGTGAGAAGCAATTTGTAGAAATTAAAATTAAATAATATTTCCTTGTAATGTCTTATGTAAGTATACGTGTATTTACCGGTGAAATGTGTAGCTTATAAGTATCTGTGAATGTGTTTGTAGGTGTGAAAAGTGGTGATCTGCATATTATAATCGTATATGCATTGAGCAGATTATATAGAGTGGTGATTTTGCTTTATCCATATTATACCCTATGTTGTAATCAATGTTGAAAACTTATGCGTGCTCGATATTATCATTATTATTTACTTATTATTACGCACTTATTACTATTTACTTTTTATTACTTACTTATTACTACTTACTTATTACTATTTACTTTTTAGTTGTTGTTTACCTTTGTATTATTATTTACTTATTATTATTTACATAATTTTATTTGCATATTATTATTCAACTATTTTTATTTTTATTATTATGTACTTATTACCATTTACAAAATTTTATTTACTTTATATTATCTTACCTATTTTTATTATTATGTACTTATTAATATTTGCTGATTATTATTTACTTATTATTATTATTTATTTACTATTATTTATTTAGTAATATTTACGTATTTTATTAATGTATTATTTACTTATTACTATTTATTGATTATTATTAAATTGTAAAGCCGCTCATTTCAGCACAGGATTGTCCTAGTGAGATGGGTGGCTAATGTTTTTGTTTTTATATTTAAATTTAAAAATAAATAAATACATATAATTGTCAAGATGCTTCCTTTAAATGTGATCGGAAAAAAAATCAATGTTAAAGTTGTTTAGGTTAATATTATTGAATGGATGAAGAGCACGGTTAATTGGTGAATTTTTAGCTGCATTTGTTTTGTAACTATGCGTGTGGAATAGTGCTGTATGGCGGGTACGTCTCAGAGGAATGTTGAAATTAATTCGGAACAAAAGGCCGGTACAGTCGATATTATTATTTAGAATTCTATGTAGAAATGTTAAATCAGCTAATATTTGCCTTTTCGCAAAGACTGATAGATACTTTATAATTGTTGTTGAATTTGTAGGTGAGATATTTTATAAATTTATTTCATAATCAATGTACACTTTATATTGAGGATTCCAAATTGTTGAGGGACATTCCAGTGGACTTTTTACTCGTAAAAATATAACATTTTGAATGTTCGCGGGTTCCTGAACACTTTGCTTACTAAAAATAGATAATCCGTGTTATAATTCATCTTTCTGAGATTTTGAGAAAAACTCGTAGTAAGTGCTTTTTACAGCAACAAAAAACTTTGAATGTGAATGGAAGAAGAAGCAGGGGACGCCCGAGGAAGACATGGCACGATCAAGTGAATCAAATACTTGAGTCGGGCCATGTCAGAAGTCGGAATAGCAGAAGAGAATGTATGAAGCGTTGTATGAATGTGAATGAAGCAAGAAGTGCATGCCAAGATCGAGTTGTTTGGCGGACCGTCCTCTCTGCCAACTCCCGAGGAGAAATGGCGTGATGGTTAGTTACTTAGTTTGTAAGTTATAAAAATTATGAAAAATGTAGAGATTACTGCATTTATATAGAAAAAAAAACTAAAAAAGCTACACGCTGGTGTATCCCAAATAAATTCCTACTCCGAGGCTTCCTACCTCGCAGTAAACACAATATCAAATGGCCCATTGAATTCGGACCAATATAATGAATTCAGTGCTAGATTAAAGAACTACTACGAAAACGGACCGATAACTTTAATTTGGGTGTAAACATTTACTCTTCAAATAATTACACTGAGTGTGAATTAAAAATATCCGATTCATAATATATGTTCATGTTTTCTTTTACTAAACAAACACTATAAAAGCTTTCATTTTATTTGTAAAACAAGAGTTAAGCCTAAACACTCTCCGGAGGATTACTCATTTTCCAGAAAATAATGCTATTATTTGACGATACTTTATGGCCTACTCCTCTGGGATGAAAAAAAATCTAAAAAATCAACATCAGTCTTATAGCAAAAAGCTTTTTTTCGTTTCCGAACAATTTTGAAATGCCAAAATGTAATATGTTTCTTGAGTTGTGTGGTGATTTTTCGGATTGATTTAGTACTCGGAGGCTTTTTCTCAGTATATATAAAAATATACATTAATAATATGCGTATATAGGTAAAGCTGGGAGCTTATTTAAAAAATATTTCTTTGTCATTACTGCACAAGAGACTTTTTTTATTTATTTATTTTTTATTTTTTGTTATTGTATAATATTCATTATATAGAGTGGGAACTTATATCCGCTAAGCCACTGCAAGTAGCTTGTCAGCCGGAGTTTATTTCAACAATATAATATAATACAACAATAAATTACAATCATTATACATATGTAGGGCAAAATTATTATATTTAGGCGCATGCATGTTGTGATCAATGTACATAAGTTGAAAAAAAAGTAAAAAGAAAAAATAATGGAAAAAGCATTACAGTTTTGTTATTGAGATACTAGAGTCCAATTTTATAACACCGATTTAAATAAAATAATAAACAGGATGTATCAGCACGTACCCGATAAACTTTAACCGTTAAGTCGTCACAAAAAAACTGTGGAAACTTTTAAAATAAAATTTTGACAGGTTTGCATATACGAGTATATATTATAGCAGTTTCAAGAAAAATCTATCAATTAAAAAAATACACATATTCGCGGATCGTTCATTATTTTAGAAATCTACCTACGCAATTATGGGAACCCTGCAGCTTCTGCCCGGTAAAGACATGCAAAATATAATATAGGAAGTATTTATCTTTCTTAGGCATTCATTAACTATGTAACAATTTCTAGACATTTTGTTTGAAAAGTTTTATTCAATATGTACTTTTGTTACTTTAATGTATTATTTCTCTGCCGGTTTCGACACATCCGTGTCATTCACTAACGTTCTTAAAAATAACTTAAATTAGGGAGAGTTCAAAATGACTATGAAAAATGGTTAATAAAGGTGATTTACAGGGTGCTATTATTTTGTTTACTAAATTAATTTTAGATTTAATTTTTTTGTTTATTTCTAAAGTTCCTAAGGCGCACAATTTAAAAGATTTATTAATATTTTAATGTTTAAACATGTTTTTTTTCTTTATTGAAGCTATGGCCTGTCTCTTATTTAGATTTTATTTTATTTTATGGTCTCTCTTTTCATTTGTCACGTACTCGGTTAATTGTTAACTAGTGATTCCTAAGCTTATTTGTAGTCGAAAATGCTCGATTAAAGATAATTTTTTTGTTATTGATATGTATTTTATTACTTTTTGTTGAAAAACTCTATGTTTTATATTCGCGACAACTTCCACAGTGGTAGATTCTTCCAGTATCGCCCTGGTGAAAGACCATCATTTGGAATCGAAACATAAGGAAAAGATCTAAACTGGATTAAAAACCCCAAGCAAGGAATGGACAAAGCGATAAAGGAAAAACATTTGGTTTTAAACCATTTCCTCAACTTACTTGTTATTGTAACTGAAGTTAAACATTTAAAATGTGTTTAACTAATCGCTCTATCCTTTTGAGTTTCATCCAGGGGATACGTATCTCAATATTAAAATAAATATTTTTTCTTTTTTATGAATATTTCGATTTTAGATAAGTACTCAATAACAATAAAAAAAAACTCCTCATAGTACTAACCAGTATCTGATAAAACAGAATTCGTAATTTTAATACATAATTGATCACTCCACGATATTTGTTTTTTATCTTCATACTTCATTAATTATTATGCTTTACTTAAATTATCTGTACTATTTTTCACATCTCTTTATAGATAATTACTACAATTTAAAAAAAAAATAAAACAATAACATTGTTAACATCACCTTTATTTGGTATATACTTCTGCCGACCGGATTTCGCCACTACCGTAGCTTCTTCAGGGCAGTATAATACTAAACTATGAACCAAGATGCACATGTGTTATAGATTGATAAAAACAGGTGAGTGGAGGACCAAGGGTGGGAGGGGAGCAGGTACCGGACCCGGAATGGCGTGTGCTTTGTTCAATGGGAATATTTTAAGGATTGGGTTTCTATTTAAATTTATTTGATTATTAATGAGTCTACTATTAAAATTTTTGGCTTTCCTAATTTCTAGTGCTTCTAATTTATCTAGTCTAAGGCATATTCCATTTTTATGCAGTAAACTAGTGACTGTACTTTTATTGAATGTGTGGTCTGTTTCTAAGAGGTTTTGTTTTTTTTTTTTTAAAGAAAGACAAATATTCTCTGGCTATGAATAACCTCACAATATTTCAAAATCTCCTACTACCATCACAGTAAGCGGAAGATGTTGCTTGTGTAGTAATGGAGGACTTACCTAGCCGAGGAATTAAACTCACGACGCCAGGGTGAGACCCAAACGCGATACCAACTCAGCCACTGACCGGTCAAATTGTTTGTTGGCAAATTCCGAGAACCCTTATTGAGACATCTTAAGTGTTCTTTTACCAGGATATTAACATTACGCGACGTTTTGCCTACATAAAACGCCGGGCAGTCGTTACATGAAGTGAATAAATAATTACACTATTTTGTGTTCTCTTCATAATATATATTATCATACAATAAATATGCCACCATTTTTTTATCATCATTTCTTTTCGATCAATCGTAATGGTGATATACGAAGTAGGCAGTGTAAGAGAAAGGGAGCGCATTTAATACTGTATCTTTATTGGTTCTTCCGGGGGTAGAACCAAGAGGTACTACGTCAGTGGCTACAATAGGTTTCTTTTGAAAATGACATGGAAGGTATTATCTATTCAGTACCATTATCAAATATTCAATGCACAATTCATACCCGAAACTACAAACAGTCTACCTATGCCTATTAAGAAATGCACGCCACTGAAATTTTTTGTATTATTTATTATTAAAAATCCCCAAGCAGAATGTCACAATTATATAAAATTTCATGATAAAATTTGTGAAATTACATCCTGAACGGAATGATGGTGGAAAGTGGAATGATTTCCATGCTGTCATGTTAACCACTACACATTCGTGCTTGTGTCGGCAATTATGGTTGTGTGTTCACTTATTTTATTTTCCACCCTTTCACAAATACAGTACGCTCCACAAGTGAGTGAACGTCAATTTATTTAAAAATAATAGTTCGCACATAAAACAACAATCATTCTTTTTCCAGAGGGTATACAGGGGTACTTCAATGCCATAAATCCATAATTGTCAATAATACAAAAAAATGCAAATTAATGTATAAAGTGTAATGTAAAAGAAATAAAAAAAAAGATTAATTTATAATATAAGTGTGTGAAATAACGAAATACATAAATTTGCGTTCCATAGTGGAAGGTATGAAGACACAGAAAAAAAAGCTTTAATAGATTTATGTAGGTACGAAATAAGTCAGATATTGATAGTTAGTTTTATTTTATTAATACTCGAGTAATATTTTTAAATTTTTATTTGTTGTTAAATGTTAAATTTACATTTAATTCCTTTCTTCCTTATTTATGTAAATACTTCATTGTGGGCTATATTGTTAATATTGATATTTTTTGTCCCATTCTGTTACTTATAAGCATATATCTGTCTCATTGTTCCATTGTTTCAATTTATATTTTGTCTCCTTCCTTTTATGTATCCCAACTATATATATATATTCCATCGGAGCCCAGATAAATGGTGTTAAAGGTAGATCAACATAGGTCATTAAAATCTTACTAGATCAACATACTATGGGAAGAGGTGATTATATATATATATGCTCAAACTATTTATTTTTATTAAGTTTTAAGTTTTACACTGATGAAGCTTAAGAGTAGCGAAACCGGTTGGTATTAATTTTAATAAAAATTAGTGGTTTCAAATAAAGTGTTTGTTTTATTTAATAAATATGTCAAACCACAGAGTAATTGCTTTCTACGAATTTTAATTTTTTAATATGATTATGTTCCTTCGTTTTTATAAAACAGAAAATGTATTTTGTCTGAAGCAGCAAAAACGGTGAATGAGCTCTGGTATAATAAAATCTGAACAGTTTTTTCCGTCCAATTTTTTAGACCAACTGTTTTGAGCTAAATACGTAATTACAATCATGAAAATAGGATAAAAAATAAATAAGAAAATTAGTTTATTACTAAATGAGACAATGTGCCTAATTTTTTACTCTTTGTTTTTAAAATCGTATTTCGAAAGTAGTCGAGCAATAAAGCTAGTAAATTTAAAAAACATAATTAGAGAAATTTCTAGTGTGCTTTGGAGAGATTACAATATCGTTTATTAGTTTATTTTTCTTTTCATTATTTAAACAGATTTGATCTTCTTAATTAAATCGGCTCTCTTAATCGTGTTTACATGAATTAAGTAGCAGCTTTTTTTTTATTTCAGTACACAATACAAAAATTTTAAGACTGTTGTAAATAAACATAAGTACTCGTATACTGTTGCCGTATAATTTCAGAGGCAAAATAAGTAAATTAACGATATTTTTTTGTTGTTGCATATGGTAACTAAGGTAAGTATATATATGTTGAAAAAATACTTGCATGGTTTTTCTTAAAAATAATTAAAAGAAAAGGGTTTAGTTTCAATTTTTCAGAAAATTTAAAGTTAACCCCTCGGGTTTCTGAAATTTGTTTATACGAGTATGTCAGTTACAATGGACCTGTCACATTGATAATTTCATAGCGAAATGTTTTTGCTTGTCATTCAACTGAATTACAAATTGGTGAATTTTCATAAAAGTATTTAAAAATCGATTTAAAAAAAAAAACATTTTTTTTACGTTGATTACCATTCATTTTTTTCATGACAATCTTAATAACGTCAGTTTATATGAAACTAAAAATATATACGTAATTAAACAAACGTATTATAAAGGTAATTTTCACTTCACTTTTTTTGCGTTTCAAATTAAAAAAAAATTAAATAAATCGACAAGTTGAACCACACTTTCCCAACGCAGGCTTTCTTTCACGACGGCTGGAACAATTTTTGAAAGCGATATAATTAGTATTATTTTTATAAACAATAATTATTAATCTAAAACACTCATCCAAATTGAAAAAACCTTCCGAGCAAAGATAAATGTCGCCGGCAGGACTCGAACCCGCACCCTTCTAATGTCCGGTCAGATGCTCTACCGTTGAGCTACGTCGGCTTATCGCAAACCCACCAAGTTAATCAATATATACTAGTGTTCCATTCAATAATTACTGTTTTTATTATATTTTCACCTGTAAACAACCAACTTTATTAGTATGAGAGAGGCTTGTAACGGCTAAATCCCTCAAATAGATGGCGTCGAGACAAATTATGTCTACATTTTATTGGTGAAAATTGCTTTGACTTGTCAAATATTTATTAATTGATAAACTAAAGTTCTTAAAAACTTAAGACAAGATTTTGTGCATAGCGCAAAGGGTAACAATTATTATTTTTATAAACAATAATTATTAATCTAAAACACTCATCCAAATTGAAAAAACCTTCCGAGCAAAGATAAATGTCGCCGGCAGGACTCGAACCCGCACCCTTCTAATGTCCGATGAGTGTTTTAGATTAATAATTATTGTTTATAAAAATAATAATTGTTACCCTTTGCGCTATGCACAAAAATCTTGTCTTAAGTTTTAAAGAACTTTAGTTTATCAATTAATAGATATAATTAGTATTTCAAAAATCAATTAGAGTAAGAACTGTTAAAAAAATACCTTATTCTTTGTCTTATGCAAATCAAAAGAGTGCATTTGCGAGACAATTTAACAAACGACAATATTTCTGATTTTAAAAATAAACATAACCTCTATTGCGTTTTATATTTCCGATACAATTTACGCGTTGACAAATAACGCACTACACAAAAACGTTTAAAAATCATTTATTTTGTACAGAAGTGTTATATGTTTTTACAAAATATTACATTAGAATATGTGTTTTTATGTCTTATCACTCTATAAATACATAGTTGAAAACGTCATTCGAAATGCAAATACCGTTCCAAAAGCGTAACGATTTTATTAATCACGGAGGTTTAACTGTTTTAAATGAAGAAAAAATATTACAAATAAGTAGTCAACAGATTGTTTTTTATTAACAACATAATTAACTAGACATTTTGAGTAAATTGACGCACAAAATTCAATAGCTGTCAGACATCTCGGTGTACCGCGCACGTAAAAACAAGCCATTGCGATCGACTGCTTTTGGGTATTTATTACAATTATTCGGAAGAGTTTGTGGTTAACTTTTAATGGTTTTCTCTCTTTCTAATTCAGCTTAAATCGTATATTTAACCGCAATACAAAAGGAGATAGAACTACTTTTATGAGTCCATCGCAGTAGGTGGCGTAAACGCCACTATGAGATTATTGGTTTTGACATTTGGTGGCGTTTACGACACTCGAATACCCAAACGGTTAATGTTTTTTTTAATTAAGCAATAAAGGAAACAAACATACTCTACTTCTATCTAGTTACTTGTTCCCCATCGGGAACAAAAACAACTCGAGGGGTTAAGTATATGCAAAATAGATTTGAATAATTGGTGTTTACCAAGAAGTTTTCTTAAAATCATGTGACATTGTTAAAAGTGCTATTTGTTATGCTATGTTTTTTTTAATTTCTTTGTGCTCGTGTGTGTCTTAAAAACATTTATAGAGTAGACTGATATAAGTAAATCGTGGCCTGTGGAAGAGGGGAGAGTGACAGGACAGCTCACGCGGCGATGGCTGATTGAAGTGGTGACATAATGCGTTGTGAATTGGTTAAGAGGTCTTATAACCCGTGTTAAATGTTGAGTTAACACAAGTATTCGTATGGTTTACTGATGAAAATCAAGTATTTTATCTTACAAAACACAACCAATTTATCATTTTATATTATTGGATGTTTAAGTGTAATTGCCGCCTACCGTAGTGAATGCCCCCTCACTTAACCCTCCACCTCTATTACCTTATACGACAGGCGGTATTACGTCCATCCCTTTTTTACGATTTTCAGAATATTCCCGTGTAATTTCATGCTTTTATTTTATTATTTCATAATGGAATATCGTGTTTATTAAAATATAATGTTTTTATTGCTTAGTTTCAGGTCCTTCCTTCGATATGAAGTCAAAATTATATAATTGAAATTTTTTCTCAGCAGGTCTCTTTTAGTGGACCATTTACGTAAAATATAGATTTCATTGCTCAAAGGAAGACAATTTTAATCATAATAATAATATTTATTTGAAACACACATTATTTTACAGAAACATTTAAGAAGGCTTTGACTGCCCAACCAGGAACAAATCCCGTTTTAGGACAGTCAAATTGATAATTTTATTTCATATTAAGATACATATACGTGAAAGAATATAAAAAAAACCATAAAGTAATAAAAAAAAAATAAAAAAAAACTAGAGCCATTTCAATATTAAAAATCTTATTTCTACCTATTCTTAAATGAGTGTTAATTTTTAGTAATTTATTTATAATGCATTTTCTAACTTAAGTGGGTATATTGATAAATAGTGCAGTAATGTATGACTAAGTTGAAAACTTAATTTATTTATTAATTGAAAAACTAAAGTTTTTAAGACAAGATTTTTGTGCATAGCGCAAAGGGTAACAATTATTTTTATTTTTATAAACAATAATTATTATCCTGAAACACTCATCCAAATTGAAAAAACCTTCCGAGCAAAGATACATGTCGCCGGTAGGACTCGAACTTGCACCCTTCTAATATCCGGTCAAGAGCATCTGACCAGTAATTATTGAATGACACACTAGTAAATATTGATTAACTTGGCGGGTTTGAGATAAGCCGACGTAGCTCAACGGTAGAGCATCTGACCGGCAATCAGAAGGGTGCAGGTTCGAGTCCTGTCGGCGTCATTTATCGTTTCTCGAAAGGTTTTTTCAATTTGGATGAGTGTTTCAGGCTAATAATTATTGTTTATAAAAATAATAATTATTGTTTATAAAAATAATAATTATTGTTTATAAAAATAAAAATAATTGTTAACTAAAAATAGAAATATTAATTTCTAATTAATTTACAGACAATTAAAACATAAACGATATCCCAATATAAAAATGAATATGTATAAAGTAGTGTTAAGGCTATCAAATAAGAATTATGTGTAGGTATTGTAAAATATTTAAATATTATAGTAGTATTTCGCAAAAAAAACATTACTGGGAGAAATGACACTTAACTGAGGTATAAGAGAATACTTTGGTAAAGTATTGTAGTGAATTGATTAAATTATTATTTTAAATAATATGCTAAAAAAGATTTAAAAAAAATAAATTATTATATTTAGTGTAAATTTTATTGTATGATGTTTGATTTTGTGTTTTTTACCTTTTACTAAATTTTTGTACCTTTTGTTTTTATCCAGACCGAATTGATACATTCGATTATTTGTATTGGTTTTATTTTTATTTTATTTTAGAATCTACTTAGAATAGTACGTGTCTTAAATGAGTTGTATACAATTTACAAGATTTTACAAAAGTCTTACAGGGATCGATACCAAGGACATGTCTCTGAAATATCTGGCGAGTGACACATTTTACCGGGCGGTGTTAGCGTGTACTCGTACTGCTAACCCCGCCCGGTATATGATATGAGGTACAGATATAATGGTATATAAAAAATGAGTATTGTGTGAATGTGTGTGCGTGTGTGTGTGTGAAAGCGTGGAAACCAATGTGTTTGAATTAATTGTGCCATGCAGTGAAAAGTTGTGAGTGCGCATTGAAAGTTACGAGTAGTGTTTTTTTCTCAGATGACGGTAGGAAGTCAAAAAATGTCATAGTTTTTATTTGGGTTGTTTCAATGACGTAGGTATGTGATACAGACGATTTTATTTAATTAATTTGTGTTGTTTCACGATTAATTAATTAAAAATAATATATAGTGTATTTGCGCCCGTTCCAGAGTGGAAGATACTCACAGTATCGCCCTGGTGAAAGACCACCATTCAGAATTGAAACGTTGCTTGAAGTAGCTTTAGCCGTGTTTGGTGACCAGATCTGAATAGCCAGGTACTTTCCCATCTTCCTCTTCCCCTTCTCATTCCCCTCCCCTCTATCTTTAGCCTCACAACATTCCGCAATTGGGGATGCCATATCCTCACTGTATGCGGACGGTATGGACTGTGCGGTATTTACAATAAAAAAAATCCGTTTACGGTACATTAAGGGTGTAGTTTGTTGAAGATCTGGTTATTTTTATTGACAAGGATACATGCAGATTAGATTTTATGGAATGAAGAATTGCGGATTTAGCGTAAAGTTGTCTAATTTTCATAATATCTAAAAGCTTGAAAAAAGAGTCTGTAAAGCAACGTATGACAGGAAGCTTTCGCGGTCCCACAGTGCAGTTGTATACTTACTTTTACCGGTATATAAATAAAGCTTTTATGGCAGGTACAAAATTATGAATTGCTCCCCGTTGGCCAGTGAAGGCACTGCGCCGTGGCATGAACATGGAAATGTAATTACTGCCGTGTTCATGTATGTAGCCAGCATGTCATGGAACTACAAGTAAGTGGGATGTATACCTCAAACTCATAATGCAAAAATATTCCTGGAATCGGTTACAAGATCGGTGTGAACTCAAAAAAATGTATCTACATATTAGTAACAATCGTATCCATAAATTGAAGAAATGCACTCGTAAATTGCTTAGCAAAAGCTAACCGGTTAGTACTTACCTAAAGTCCTTACATATATATATATTTTTTTTTTTAAATTCAAGCATCGTAAATAACTAAATGTGTAAAAATAAATAAAAAAATGTTAATATCTTTTAAAAGCTTCTTACGCTTTTTATGGTCATTTTATAGATATTTTCCAGTCCTAAAATTCATTTTATAAATATTTTCCAGTCCTAAAAATTATACGTATTTCAATAACTACCAACTCTTCTTGTGCCACCAATCTTCTAATAATTGTAACATCAATAGAAAAGGAGCAACAAATAGCAATGTAAAACTATCATCTCCATACTTAAATTTTCTAATAAAACTGTGTTCATCTGAAGCGACCTGCTAGGTAAGTATGTTTTTCTGTATCTGTTTGTACATAATTAGTTAAGAAATATTTGTACAGCGCTCTTGAGGTGATTTTTCACAAAAACGGCGCTATACAAATCATCCAATTATTATTATTATTATTATAGTTAATATATCTTAGAAATATATGTTGTATATTTCGATGAAATAGGAGAGGAAAGTTTGTTAATTACATATTGATAGTTGAAGGGCTGATTTATTTATTCTGAAAAACGATTTGGCATTTACTAATAATTATAATAATAATTGGATGATTTGTATAGCGCCGTTTTTGTGAAAAACATACTTACGCTTCAAATGAACACAGTTTTATTAGAAAATTTAAGGATAGATATGATATTTTTACAGTTGCTATTTTATCCCCCTTTTCTATTGATGTTACATTTATTAGAAGATTGGTGGCACAGGAAGAGTTGGTATTTATCTGAAATATTTATAATTTTTTGAACTGGTGAATATTTATAAAATGACCTTAAAAATCGTAATAAGTTTTTAATAGACATAATTTTTTTTATGCATTTAGTTATTTACAGTATTGCTGGCAGTGGTCGCATTTGTGCACCAATGCATGATTTTTTGTTGTTTACTTATTCCTTAAGTGACTTTAGGTAAACACTAACCGGCTAGCTTATCTAAGCATAGTTAGGCATAAACTTTTAATTCGGTCTACTCATTAAAACCATAAATTACGATTACTTGATTAAAGAAATAAAATTATTAAATTATTAATTGATAAACTAAAGTTTTAAAGACAAGATTTTTTTGTGCATAGCGCAAAGGGTAACAATTATTTTTATAAACAATAATTATGAGCCTGAAACACTCATCCAAATTGAAAAAACCTTCCGAGAAAAGATAAATGTCGCCGACAGGACTCGAACCTTAAAAACTTTAGTTTTTTAATTAATAAATATTTGACAAGTCAAAACATTTTTCACCAATAAAATGTAGACATAATTTGTCTCGACGCCACCTATTGAGGGATTTAGCCGTTACAAGCCTTCCTCATACTAATAAAGTTGGTTGTTTACAGGTGAAATATAATAAAAAAACCAGTAATTATTGAATGAAACACTAGTATATATTGATTAACTTGGCGGGTTTGCGATTGCAACGGTAGAGCATCTGACCGGATATCAGAAGGGTGCAGGTTCGAGTCCTGTCGGCGACATTTATCTTTTCTCGGAAGGTTTTTCAATTTGGATGAGTGTTTCAGGCTTATAATTATTGTTTATATAAATAAAATTATTAAAACTCTCAGATGGAAGACTTGTATTCGTTTCGACATTTAATTTAAAAAAAATCATTCATGATATTATAGAAAACCCTGATTGAATGAGCCTAATTTCCTTACGTGCACATACCAATGAGAACTACTGGATGTAAATTCTATTTAACTGTGACAATAATATCAGGACTGAGCCATTTAGCTTGTACCTATATTGCGGTAGCTTGTGAAATATATAATGGGGAGGTAGGTGGGAACTTCATTACTATTATTTTTTTTTTAATGTTTATTCCAGATCTCGGGAAGGGTGGTGCAATCCCGTGAGTTCCATATAAATGTATATCAAAATATAATAAAAGGTAAAAATATTGTCAGGGACAAATAAAAAAGACAATTCAAAGCGCCCTTGAGGTGATTTTCTCACGAAAACGGCGCTATGGAAATAATCCATTTATTATTATTATTAATTAAAAGAAAAATGTTTTGTATTAAGCCACTTTATTTTATTTATATATATTTCGGCATTCGACCAGTTTCGGTTAGACTCGACGTTCTTCAGGAATGTACACATATAAACTTTATATGTTTATAACTTTATATGTTTATATGTGTACATTCCTGAAGAAGTTTGAGTCCAACCGTATCCAGTTGAATGGAGAAATATATATAAATAAAATAAAGTGGCTTAAAACAAAAACATTTTTTATTTAAATTATAATGTCAAGCTAAAAATTGATTGCTTCCTTCGATAAAGAAAAAGATAAGATATGATAATATTTTTGTTTTTGATATCCAGGATATAAATGATCAGGAATTGACTCCATCGCTTGTAAATGGGACCTTGCCAGAATTCTAGTGCTTCCATCACAAGAATGTTTTCGCTCTTTGCTAGTCGCGCTCTGTACTTGGCGATCCGTTTTTTGATTAGTGCTCGGAATCCGGGAATGCGCCCTTCAGCGACATCTCAATGGCACTGCAGTATCAGGACCGTCCGAAAAGCATTCGGTGCAAGTTATTATATTGCTCTTCCTTTCTTTATTAAAGGTATACAGGCTGGTGCAGCACGTATTAAAAAGTTGCCTTTTGCTTCTGGGCTACACTTGATAAATCTTCGAAAAATCATGTTTGCTCTAATGCTTAGTGATCTTCGAAGTCATTCAATATCCGCATCACCTTTGAGTTCCGCTGTTATGATAATACTTTATCTCGGATTTCTCTGATCTTTTTATATCGTTGAAGCTAACTGGTAATAGTTTTGAATATGGTATGATGGTGAGCAAGTGAGAAACATTTTGCGACTTCTTGGTTGAAGAAGCACTGCCCTAGGATGTCTAACAAAGAGAACATCATTTCACTCAAATTAAAGCAAAATATTTATTCAAAACAATAATACTTGGCTAATTTCTATAGCGCCATTTAGTGTAATAAATACTTCAAGAGCGCAGTAAAAACCAAAATAAAACCATTATTATATTTACACCCCCGAAATAGCGCAACGAAAATACGTTTTATTTTCACGTTGATGAAAAGTGTCTACGTTAAACGTTCTAAATTTGAGTTTTTATTGTATCTTCCTGAATAAAAGGAATTCCACTGAAAAATCATATTGAAATAAGTCTAAACGCTCCAGATGAATTCCGACGTCATCGTAAAACCCATTCTACTAACTACGTTAGTGGGAATGACTCGGATACCATGTGATTCTACATCCCCCCATAATCTTTTCTAATGTTTAATCTTGATTATAAATCTTCACTGCCTGGAGCATGTGGAACTATGGCATCCCCAATGAGTAATTTGTTGTTGTTTCTGTATTCCTAGTAGAGTTGCAAATAAATTCTAGTAATTCAGCTAAAAGAAATATCCAGAACTCGGGATTGTTTTCAAAGATTCAACAAAATATTATATTTCAAAATGATGATACAGAGCTTTTTGTGAATTCAAAAGTTCACCTCTACCTTTAGAAATACGAGTGAAAATGATTTAAAATGTAGGTACATGCCCGAGGGAGTTCTTAAGAGATTGGACCCGGAGTCTAGGGGTTAAGTCAAGTATTTTGCGCTGTCCGCTTCTCAAAGGAATGAAAGTATCGTCTAAAGTAAGAGGTTTACGAAGACATTTTAATAGGGACTATTCTTTGGAAAAATCATGTTTTTAACGCAATACGCTCCAATTAATATTTGCAAGTGTTTTTATTTTTTTCATAAAAAAGTCATACCTGCTAAAAATCTGTACTGTAAGGTTGAACTTACCCCCAAAATACGTCGGGAGTGAAGAGTAGATACGTCGCACATCAATTTGAATCCACGGAAACCGCGCACAAAAAATAACAAACAGCAAGAGTTTAGGTGTTTAAAAAATAAAGTTGTCTCCTAATTTTTTTGTGGACATAAATTTGACGGCCCCCATGGTCGAGAAGTAAGGCTCTCGACTACGATTAAATTAATAAAATTTTATTTAATTAATTTATGTTGTTTCACAATTAAATAATTAAAAATAACATATGGTATATGTGCGCACGTTCCAGAGCGGAAGATACTCTCAGGATCGCCCTGGTGAAAGACCACCATTCAGAATTGAAAAGGCTTACAGCCGTGTTAGCTGACCAGATCTGAATATCCAGGTATTTCCCCACCTTCCTCTTCTCCTCCTCAATACCTTCAGCCTCACAACATTCCCCAATTGGGGATGCCATAATCTTCTATCCACAAGAAAATGCTTTTAATAGAAGAGCAGTATAAAATCTGCATTTATAATCTGTAATATAAAACCATGTAACTAAGACTTTAATTAGTAATATGTATAAAAAAATATATATTTAAAAAGTAATATTTTGTAACCTGACGTCACGCACTTATCGGCACTAATATCAACATTTTGTACAAACGTATTCGGTAGTATTCCGGATTTTTCAGTTCTTTTCTCAGCATGCTCTAGTTAATATGATACATTCGTAAATAATATGATTTTACGTTATACGAAACAACCCCATTATTGGTATGTTGTGAGATTGAGGGTGGGCTAGGGGAGGTAAATTACATGGGAAATCAAGGTAGAGAAGCACATGTCTATTTAATTACCATAAAGCTGGAGCCATCCAAAGCAATGTCTAAGTTCTGAGTGACGGTTTTTCGCTGGGCCGATAAATGAAGTATCATTCACGGTCTCGTACGGTAATTGCTTTTTTTTCATTTTTTTTTCATAGTCTCCATAAAACAGTTGTATATGATATTAATATTAGAGAGATTCAAATACATTTCAGTAGAAAATTGTTAAAAATATTCATAAACAGACGGTACAAGTAAGTATACATTTGTATATTATTGACTTAAACAATATTGAAGATGATAATCTATATCAAACAGGCAAGAAGTAAATGGTTGATAGGGATATAAAAAGTCATAGGGGCAATTTTATAACAATTTTGAGATTTGGATCAAAAGATAGTCGCTTGATTGTCTAAAAGTGATATTGAAAACGTCAACGGTCAATGTCGCATCGTTGGGCACTTGAGTCGTTCAGCTGATCGGCGTGTTCTTATATACAAAAGTTTTCGCTTTCGAAGCATAAAATAGTGCGTGGGATCTCCACGAAAATACTTGTCAGGAATGTATAAGTTTACCTCTTTTAAGATAGGTGGATTACATATGGTTCCAGGGATCAACTTTAGCAAAAAAATAAAAATAATAGTTAATTTCTATAGCGTAGTTTCGTGAAGGTTTTTCACAGGTGCGCTTTACACTAACTAACCTAACCTAATATATAAAAAAAAACAGATATATTATAAAAATGCAAAATAAAACTAATACTTGAAATATTCACGAGCAGCAGAATTACCTATAGAATATTATATAACAATCTAGAATTAACTAGGGGTATAAATAATCAACTATAAAGCACAAATAACAAAAGATCAAGAAAACATTCACTAAAAAACCATACTAAATAATCTAAAAAGAAAGCAGGCACTTCATAGCTTCAAAGGCTACGTGATCTGTACGAGTCCAGTTCCCCATAGTTTTTTTCCGGATTGCAGCCTGCGGGATTAACTTTGGCCGGATGTAGAAGAGGGCACCAGGAAAACAAGAATTGAAGAGAAATAACTTTATCACCACCAACTGGTTTCACTCATAAGTTTCATCAAAGTAAAATTTAAAACTGAACATTAAATACGTAGTGAGCATATATATAGGTGAGATATACACAATATAAAAAGAGGGAAACAGAATATAAAACGAAACAATGGAACAGTGAGACAGAGATTTATATGCCTAATTTAAAATTTATCACTGTGTTCCGTCACTTACAAAAATTGCGAAATCCAAATTTTCGTTACTCTAAAGGATTTAGCTTTGACATGTCCACTCGAATGTTCAGGGTTCCTGCATTCATTCAAATAGGCTCTCCTTTCATACATTATACTTTTCCAGAGAGTCTTCATTCACTTAAGGGCGAGGTTTTATGAACGGGTCCTTAAGTGCCTAGATGGCTTTACTTTCTTCTTTGCTGATTTCAATAAAGGTAGCCTCTAAAGTACTAATTTAATAAAACAGATTGGTTTGGGTTCATTAAGAAAAAATATTTTTAACTTTAGTGAGAGAAAACGTACAGTGGGACTATGAAATCCCCAATTGGGGTGTTTTTTTAGGCTGAAGAGAAGGGGTGGGGAAAAGAAGCTGGTTAAGAGGAAGGTTGGAAAGTATCTGGTTGTTAAAACTTTGTCATCAAACATCCATTTTGTCATTTTAATAAATGTTTGTTTTTTATATAATAGTGATCTTTCGTCAGGGCATAATGAGAGAATCGACAACTCAGAATTTTTGTTCTTAAATGGAAATAAACCTATTTCTAAAGTCATAGGAAACAATAAAAAACCAAAAAGGTTTTAATGACGATCAAGCCTGACGGATTCCAGCGAAGACTCGTCAGCAAGATCAAGTGATTCGAAGCCAAATGATTCAAGCTTGTAGCATTCCAATTCATATGCCCCAGTGAGGAGCTACTCCAGAAGCACTACGCCGATCTGTCCGCCCGTCCCTTCTTCCCTGGACTAGAGAAGTACATGAGCTCTGGACCCGTGATGCCCATGATTTGGGAGGGACTCAAGCCCGTGAAGACCGGCCGAGTGATGCTCGAAGCTGTGAACATCACTGAATCTGCGCCCGGAACCATCCGAGGAGATCTCTGCATTCGGGTAGGCCGCAAAATCCTCCACGGATCTGAATCTGTCGAGGCTGCGCAGAAGGAGATTGCTCTCTGGTTCTCGGAGGAGGAAGTCATCGGATAAACACCTGCTAACGACGGTTGGGTCTACGAATAAATCGCTTGCTTTACATCGCCATGACAGCTTTACCGACGTGACTTGTTAAATTATCAACGCCTTATAAAATAAACGGTATCATTCCTCACTAAAAAAAAAAAAAAAATTACCATAAGGATGTTAATGGTTTATAGATTAGTTGAAATATTCAAAAACGATTTGTCGATCCCAGCTGTTCTAGAAAATATTTAGATTATTTGCATTTTATAGATTCATTCGTTTGTCTCCATCATCCAATGATATTTTTCCGTAGATTTCATAAAAAAATAACTAATCATAAAAGATATACATACATATTAAAAAAAGCCACTCCATTAATATAATGATCTTATAATTTGGGAAGGAAAAGGTATTCATCACTCACATTCAAAGGATTTTAATAATAACATTAGTAATACTTTTTTATATGAACATTTGCTATTACAATAATTTTTTTTTAAATTTTAGTATATTTTGCCAAGTTGCGCTTCCTCCTCCTGTTGTCTATATATTAATGTTAATAGTGACAACGGGGCTGGGAAAATAGTTCTTGGTGTTCAGTACTTGACGGGTATACAAAAACTCGACGCCTAAAACCACATTAAGTATGCCAACAATAATAATAATTAAAATTATAATGTTTAAATACTGGCAATAAGAGGGTTAACGCGCGCAATACGGTATCATTTCTACATACATAAATACGTACAACGCCACAATCAACACATCTGCCTTGATGGACACTGTAACGCTGTCTGAAACATTGGCTATAGGAGGAGGAAGTGCAACACGGTATATTATATCAAAAACTATTAAAAAAAATGCATTTGGCCGTGAAAACCTGAAAACATGTACATTATTATGGATTAAGATGATTTTTTTTCTAAATTGTTAATCATCAGCCCTCCTTTATTCTGATATTGTTTTTTAAGTTATTATTATGAAAGACTAATTCTTAAAACGTTTTTCGGTACTCCTGTAAAATTTTGAATTTGAGGGTAAATCCATTTTTTCTTAATACGGTCATGCGTGTTTTTAATCTTCTAACTGTTTTCTTTGTTAACACCTCGACTCCGGTGATGGGTCTGATTTGACCCAGTGTTTTTTAAATAAAAGATTTTGCCGCAAATATTTCGTTTAGGCTAATTTCCTCTTGTCTATTCTTTTATCAAATATTTACCCACATCTCGACTCAAAAATGATTATAATCGGACACGTTTTAAATAAGTTATTAGAATAATTGTCTATAAAAACACGCAAAATCTCCATCTCGTCTCAGTTGAATTTGAGCAGCTGACGAAACAGTATATCTCTCGCTCTATCTTTCCGTCTTTGTCTCTCGCAGGTCCTTAACACGCAGATGTTGTGAACCATTCGGGCGCATTTCTAGTATTGTGATTATATTTTTATAACTTTGTTTTATTTTTTTTATTTCGTACCGTACTAACGCAATGGCAAGGCAAAATTATTTAGCTGATAATGAGATTGAAAAGCTACTTAACAGTGAGATCAGTGATGATGGCGACTTGGAATTCGAATTATTGAATCCAGAATTTGAAAGTGATCCGGAAGACATATTACTAGAGGAAATATCTGAAAGTGAAAATGGAAGTGATAATGCAGTTAGTGTAGGAAATCTGAGTGAATCCGTTGCAGATCAACTTGTCAAATTCCGGATTCCTTTAATTTTTTAATGAAAATTGTTCATTTAAATTTGTTTTGTTGAAAAATAAAAGTTTTAGTATTTTTTAACTAAAATGTATGTCATTCAATGGTTTTAATTGTGACAAATTAATGTGTCAGTAAATTAAATACTCAAATAAGAACGCCATTATATAATATTTTCTAATATTTGCATAAGCAATCATCATGTAATATGGCTATAAATTTAATTTATTTTATTTTTACACATCTTTCTATTAGAGGTACAGCAACAAGGAAGAATTAAATAAGTGATTTTATTTCTGGTATTTTAAATAATACATGATATACTTGTAAATGCACACCGTCGATTTCCGAAAATGTTAATAAATATACAATCAAAAATAATAAAAAATGTTCGCTTCCACTGACTTCCTGGGACGAGTCCTTTACCCCCTCCCGCACTGCTCTCCTCATTCCGCTGACCGTCGGCAGCGGTTGTCTCCAGACGCTACCGATTTAGTTGTTGTTTTGCTCTCACGCGCTATGCCCGCGCTGCTGCATATCGAAGAACCGCAACATTTACGGAATACTAATTTCTAAAATATCTATCTTTATACAAGAAACACAAGGGATATGTTATGAGTTTATGAGGAATTACATAATATCATATAAAAGTAAGGATATGAACGAAAAATGCATAAAAAAGCCTTTTATTTTCATCATTTCAGCCGGGTCAATCTGGACCCACCATCGCCGAATGTGTTTTATTTTGAACCTCCGGGTATTACGTGTTAATCGAAAATATTAATTGGCAGTTCTAACGACCCTCGACTCTAGGTAATGACTAAATAGTTAATAATATAAAGTGCGGCTTTGCTACTACAATAAGATAACGACAATTTTATATCTACGTTCATTTTTAAATATCTAATTGGTATTCGCTAAAAACTTTTTAATGCCTCCATGGTTGAGGGGTAATCCGAAGGTCTCGGGTTCAAATCCCGGCGTGCGCTAGTAAATTTTATTTAATTAATTTGTGCTGTTTCGCAATAAATTAATTTAAAATAATATATAGTATATTTGCGCACGTTCCAAAGTGGAAGATACTGTCAGTTTCGCCCTGGTGAAAGACCGCCATTCATAATTGAAACTTTGTTTGAAAAGGCTTTTAGCCGTGTTTGGTGACCAGAATAGCCAGGTATTTCCCCATCTTCCTCTCCCCTTCTCCTTCCTCTTCCTAACACCTTCAGACTCACAACATTCCATAATTGGGGATGCCATAGTCTCACAGGCTCCAGATGGTTGGGAGCAGTTGAGACTCTTGTGCGGTATTCATATAAAAATAAATAAAAAAAACGAACATTACTGAAATTTAAAAAGCCCTGAGAAAATGACATCTGAAGGAAACCTCATGTAAAAATGTACAAAATTAACGAACTAACCATCATGCCATTTCTCCGCAGGGGTAGGTAGAGAGGACGGATCACCAAACATCTCGATATTTGTATATATTTCTTGCCTCATTCACATTCATACAATATATTATGTTATTCTGACTTTTGACACGGCCTGACTCAAGTATTTGATTCACTTGATCGTGCTATGTTTTCTCGGGCGTCCCCGACTTTTTCTTCGATCAACATTTGCGTCATATATTCTCATTACTCTCCTTTCTTCGTTCATTCGCTCTACATGCCCAAACTATCGAAGCGTCCCTTTCTTAAACTTACTCATTACGCTTACATCAGCTTTGCACTCTTTGAGAATCTCAATATAATTCACACGATCATACACGGTTTTACCAATCAAGCGCCTCAAAGATATTATTTCTACAGCATTCACTTTCTACATTCAACTTTTCTCTGATAGTTCCATGCCTTACTTCCATACATCAGGGTAGGTATCAGCACTCCATTGCGGACTGCTAGCTTTGTTTATTTGGACAATTTTTTTTGTTAGCCCGTTCTGCGTTCAGTCCTCCGTTAATGGAGTTTCCTGGATTCACCCTTCTTCCAATATCCCCTACCAGCCTTTTCATCCACAGTAAACATACTTCCCAAATATACAAACTCGTTAACTTGCTCCGAGTATCCATCATTCACAACTATATTGCACACTTACATTCATCATTTTCTCATTCTTCATAACTTCGTTCATCCTAAAAACGAGATACATAATCAGTGTACAAAAGCAAACATATTTTCAAATTTGCTAATTTCCCCGCATTTACATGCTGTATTAAAAGCGAAAAAATCCTCAGCAATATGATCATTTGAAATAAGGCTGTTAAAACAGATCAAAAGTTATGGCTTCATTAGGAAAAAATGTTCACCTTTCACGAGATCATAAAACGTAATTGAAATATCAAACTTTTAATCATCTTTCATAATTAAATTGTAAATTTAAAAAAAAAACTTCCCTAACGACTGCCGGTTTACTGTAAAGTAAACCGAGTATTTATGTTCACGAGATTTTAGGAAACAGTACAGACAAATTCGTAAATACCAGGTTCTAAAAGAAGCTAACCATGTAAAACATTTTATCTACATTTCGGGACGCCTTTGTCGGGCTTGGAAAGATAACATGACTTCATTAATTAACATATAAAAAAAAACTGTTGTTTGCTGTTTGGTAATATTCATATGTCGTATAACTTTTTTATTATGTTATTTCATTTTTTATTAATTAAATACAGTTTTAATGTACATATTTCATACATTACAAAATATTTTGTGTATATTTTCTGAATTTATACTATTTTTCTGTTTAAAGCATTTTCTAGTGAAGATAAGAATAGTGTTTATCAGTACCTTATCGATAGTTAAAGAGAAATAAAAAAGTGTATGTAAAAAATATGTTAAAAAAAGTATTACAGTTATGAGGTATTTGTAGAAACTAATATAGTAATTTTAACAATTAATAGTGTTTAATAATTGAAGAAGATAATACTAAAAAATCCCAAATGAAACAAGAAGCAGAAAAATAATTTAAAAAAAAACAGCTCAGTGGTTAGAGCGTTGTCCCAGTAAGACAGGTTCTGGATTCGATTTCTAGATGTGACTGACACCTTTTTAATTTCCGTGTTTTTTCTGCGCCATGTTGAGATTTGTTCTGATTCTTCTACAATGATAAAATATTACAAGAGGTAACAATTATTTTTATAAACAATAATTATTAGCCTGAAACACTCATCCAAATTGAAAAAAACCTTCCGAGAAAAGATAAATATCGCCGACAGGACTCGAACCTGCACCCCCTTCTGATTGCCGGTCAGATGCTCTACCGTTGAGCTACGTCGGCTTATCGCAAACCCGCCAAAAAAACTTTAGTTTATCAATTAATATTACAATAGGGTTTATAAGCGTCACAAAGTTATTCTGATAAACTGAATTAATAATATCGTTATATAGATAGAATAAAAACATTATTATGTAAAAGTGCACAATAATTTGTTATGGATAAATAGATTAAGCAGAGGATTTGTATACTTAAATTAAACTGAAATTAAATTTTTGAATAGAATTCCCAAAAAAAAATTTTGTTTAACAGATTTCAACAATATTTGGATTTTATAAATAGTACTTTTAATTTCTTCTGGTAGTCGCTTAAAAAATATCTATTAATTTATTTCATTGATTGATTTGGCTACCTTCTATCGATTAGTTGGTCAAAGCCCACAATGGATTTCTGATACCAACCCTGATGTATGGCAGTGAGGCATAAAACTGACAGAGGAAGGGTGAAAGCAGACTGAATACTGTAGAAATGAGATCTCCGAGACGAACATATGGTAAAACCATATATGATCGCGTAAAAAAGATGATGTAAGCGTAATAAGTAAGATTAAAAGTGGGACGTTTAGATGGTTTGGGCACGTATAACGAATGAATGAAGAATGAAGAAATCGGGGATGCTCTAGGAAGTCCATGACTTCCTTCAATCTTCAAATGATTGGTTTTCACTTTGTGGCGTCATTATTAATAAATTAATTAAATAATGTATTTCGTATTCACCACTTTATTAATATAAAGATATCTACATGTTTCTAAAGCTATAATAATGTCAAGGATAAATAATATGGTAGTAATACTGTGTTATTTATATTTGACATTAGTATTTTTAGTATTACTCCTGATGAACAAAGCATCGCTTTCGAAACATGTAGATATCTTTATATTAATAAAGTGAAAAATACAAAGCGTATTATTTAATTCATTTATTAACCCTGATGTATGGCAGTGAGGCATGGAACTGGCAGAGGAAAGTTGAAAGTAGACTGAATGCTGTAGAAATGAGATCTCTGAGGCGAATGTATGGTCGTGTGAAAAAAATTGAGAGTCGTAAAGAATGCAAGGATGATGTAAGCGTATTGATCAAGATTAAGAAAGGTACGCTTAGATGGTGAACGAAGAGAAGAGTGTAAGGAGAATATATGACGCGAATGCGAATGGAAGAAGAAGCCGGGGACGTCCAAGAAAGACATGGCACGATCAAGTGAATCAAATACTTGAGTCGGGCCATGTCAAAAGTCGGAATAACAGAATAGAATGTATGAATGTGAATGAAGCAAGAAGTGTATGCCAAGATCGAGTTGTTTGTCAGTCCGTCCTCTCTGCCTACCCCTGCGGAGAAATGGCGTGATGGCTTGTTAGTAAGTTATCCGTAATCATTAAATTATTATTGAAAATCCCGTTGACAAACAGCTTAATTGTAGTTTAACGGGATAATGTATTTGAAGAACAGTAAAAATATTTTTAAAGTTCTATCTCAACAAACACACCACTATTGCATCTGTTATTCGCGCGTGAACTAACTTTTAAAAATAACTCCACAGCTGTCGTTCTCTTAATAAATTACAAATGGCCCTTTCCAAAGTCAAGTGGACCGCTTGTTATATTTGAAAAATCCAAATGACAGTGATTTTGGATCTCATCCGGGCGACGAATGAAACAAAGCGTTCGAAGAAATGTTCAGAAAATAAATGTTTATTTTGGCACCGGTCTGCCTTTTTAACAAGATGACTGAAAGCAGAAGATATATTATATAACGGGAGTCTGCAGTTTATATAGAAGAAACGAGATGGGCATCCATCACCCTAGGTTGATTGATATCGTAATATAACGTGATAGAATTTTATACAGCGAGAAAATATGACATTTCTTTTTTTTAAATGTGTGAGATGTTTTTGTTTACTTGGAATTTTTTTTTAATGAAATACATTTAATCATATTGTTGAAACCAGACTTAAATAAAAATAATGCAATTTTTTTTTATAACTTATTGATGCTGATAAATCTCATTGTAATATATTTTTAATCCACAATTCTTGACTGAAACATGAAACCGAAACGACACAGAAAAGAAGAAGGTAATGGTAGTAGCTGGGACTCGTGGTCTATCTGGGACCTGCGTTCTAATCCACTGAGCTATGGCTACCCCAATCCGTCCCGTCATCCTCATCGGTGTCATACCTTGATTTCTAAGAACTGTCAATAATAATAATAATAATATCTTTATTGTAATTAAATGTAACTATAACTAAACGACATGTATAATATAATAATGTAAGTGTACATTGGTTTATAAGGTAAAATAGAAAATAATATAATAACAGTTATAGTTGAAGTTTCACATAACCCGCCTCACTAGGCTAGCCTGTGTCGAGGCAGTAATTTTGTAAATTATTTTATAGTTTTAAAATACCTATGAATATATTCTTATATTAAGATATGCTTCGTAAATCGTTGAATCAATAATGAATTTTGATGAGTGCACCGGTAAATGCTCATTACTTTTAATCCAATTTTTTACATTCTGTTTGAATATTTTTTTGTGAATCAGATTTTTTTATGCTAACAGGAAGAATGTTATTACTTCTTGTCGCAAAGTACATTCGTACATCATCTACATTTAATTGATTCCCACATATTTTTCGCTGCTACCTTTTTATCGTAACTACAAGATTCAACCCGAATTTATTTGCTATTATTAGATAGTGTCTCAGATGTATCTGTCCGATCTTTATTTATATGGGACATTTATTGACTTTTTCTACCTCTAGTCTAGACTACATTTTCAATTTTTTTTAAGTTTTAAAGTTGTTGTTGCCTGGTTTATTGTATGTGTCTTATCAGTTTCATGCTTCATTCTATAGTTTTTAATATTATCTTCAATGACTTAAAATGAATTAAAATAAATTAAATCAATTCGCGAGGTGGGCATGGGTACCGCTGCCCAGGGAACCATTCAGTGCAAAATCAACACCTCTGCTATAAGTCACCCCAGGTGGTGGTTCGTTACGTTTAGTGACTCAGCAGGGTTACCCGGGTTCATAGGGTAAGGTTTGTCCAGATCTTAGCTGCAAATGCGTCTGTTTGCCAACTGCGTGGTGATGATCGGGAGAGGCCGGTTGAGAGAGACCCCTTGACCTATCCAGCCCGACTCTCTCAACCTATCGCCTTACTCCGCAGTGGGAGGGATAGATTGATACGTCTGTCACTCCTGGACACACTGACCCCCAAATTCCCATCCTTCCCTCACACCTTTTACCTTCCCAGAACTTCCTATCCCTAATTTCCTTGAAAAGACCCTCCACACAGCATCACCAAAGTTGACATAGGCCCTGAGGGAAATTATTTTCCTCGGAACACCCCTGTGTGGAGTTAATGTTAAAAAAATAAAGGAAAAAATGCCAGAGAAACAAGGTATGGAAACAGGGGTTGGCATTTTTTTGGCTTTTATATGGACATACAAAAGCACTATAGATCATAATGGAACTAATGTATCGAGCATAATATAAATGCATTGAAATATTAATTCCAAACAAAAAAATTATTAAGAATATTATAAAAGAAATTATTACCCTCAAGGCTTCCTGTATGGAATAAATGTAAAAAAAAGTTTAGCTACCACCTTATTTTTCAACGAATTTTTTATGTGTAAAATATAAAATGTTATTTTATGTATTACAGTATTTAAAACAAATGATGTATATTCATAATAAATTCAATAAAACTCATCTATGTTAATTTAACATCGAAAGTTTTTACTTCGATATCTTTTTATTGTCTACGAAAGTGGACGGACACCCTCGGGATGACCAACGATAAAAAAAGACTTGGAAACAGGCGAATGGAGCATTGCTCAATAAAACACTTGATTCAATTGAATTCAATTAACTTTACTCTTTTTTTTTAATTACAAAATTTATAACCTAAGGCATTTTTAAAGGTCTTATCTAATAAGACAGGATTGTATGATATCCAAAATAATTAATAAAAAAATAAAAATCAAGGAAAGAACGTGGTCATATACTCGTACAACGTCAATAAATTTCATATAACACATATTGGTTTTATACAAGTAGAAAATAAGCTTTCCACTCCAACGCAGCTTCATTTATGCTGAATACGTCGATATCCGAAGCGATTCTATTTTATTTCTATTCAGCAAGATTGCCCTCCCCGCCGGCACGACCACTGATCGGTGCCTCAGATTGATCAATCAAAAAGTGAGAAAGAACATCCGTAGATCAATCGTGCTTACCCATAAATAATATTTTTTTTATAATTACTCTGTCGATTGCGAGAAAACGGTTCAAACGCCTTTCAATAGGAGGTAAAAATATTCATATTTAGATATGTTGGTCCATTTTCACCATGGTGAGTTTCAAGAGGATAACTTACCTATCTAGTTTAGTTTATTTCCATGCAGTATAGAGACCATTTCCCGGATCTCAGTACTCTCTTTGAATACCTCAAGAGGACGTTAAGTTTGTAAATATTTTGATTGGTTTATCTGGTAAAACAAACAGTTCTTAATGCTTTCGGTAAATAATATAGACAAAGTTCAGTATGTGTTTTGATCATTTTGTATAACCTTGGTTTGATATAGATATAATCAAATAATTATTATCGTATGATTATAGGGATTTATTGAATGATTTTTCTTACTTTCGGAATGATCGGTGGACATGTAATAAATAACATTTTAAAATACAAAAGTAGACAAAAATTGAGGGCGCTGAGATCGTTTAAAAGGTTTTAAATGGCAACACACAAATGTTTTATACGAAAGTCAAAGTAAGGCCACTCTCTGATGGTCCTGTAGCAAATCGACATAAACCGGGTGCAGCAAATATGCAGGAAGTGATATTTCCTCCATCGACTCTTTAACGGCTCAAAGTTATTTGTAGCCCACAATAAATTATCGGTGTTGCAGATTTCTGTTATCACATTTACCGCTGAATGTTATCGGATCTATCAAAGTCAAAATCGAAAAACGTCGAGTGAATCAAGTGAACACGAGACTCTGGTATGCTATTCATTCCTTCGAACGAGACAAAAAAGGAGGAGGTTTTAAATTCATCCCTACATCGAACGTAACATTGTAGGTTATTTATTGCTGCCAGTGAACTGGCCGCGATTTGAACCCTGCCAGTGAACACGCCGCGATTTGAATCCGCGACCTTCGGATTCGTAGTCGAGGGCCTTACCCCTCGACCATGGAGGCCGTCAAAATTAATTCAGTTAAAAATAATATATGATATATTTGCGCACGTTCCAGATTGGAAGATACTCTCAGTATCTCCCTGGTGATTTCGTAGTCGAGAGCCTTACCCCTCGACTATAGAGGCCGTACAAATGCTTCAGACAGAAGAGTTGTATAAATTCTGGCAATGTACAACAAAATATAACGTGAATCATTATGTTCGAAATACAACTAAAAATATTAAAAAATAAATAATAATACACAAATTTATTTAAAAACACCACTAAAAACGACAAATAAGACGAATCTATTTTTTTTTAAAGAAAGACAAATATTCCCGGGTTACGAAAAACCTGACAATGTTTTAAAATCTCCTACTACCATCATAGTAAGCCGAAGATGGTTCTTGTGTCGTGATAGACGACCGATGAATTAGACTCACGACGCCTGGGTGGTACTCAGACGCGATGCCAACACAACCACCGACCGGCCAAAATTATCAAAAAATGAGTTGACACAACTTTAGTCCGTCTCAGCACAACTATTGAGGACTAAAAAATAACAATTAGTTCTCAAAATATAATAATGAATGCGTCATTTTGGAATTTAAACTGTAGAATGGTAAACATTTTTATACTTACACCATATTTTGTATTTTCACATACTATCTATAATCGTAAACACAAAAAAAAAATGCTAAACGGAAATAATTCACCAAATATTTGTTACTATTTAGAACCTTTGGAGGGGTCAAAAATAAGAAAGTAAGAAATATGTCGGAGAACTACCAATTCCCTTAAACCGAAAAAAAAACCCTACAGGTTAATACCTAATACAAATAAAGACGAAAAATGTAAAACAAATAACATCAAAAATTGAAAACCCAAAACAAATTTATCCTCTTTGAAAGTGGACCACCGCGTGGGCGGTTGGTCGATAGTTCGACAAATTATATTGGTAAATAAAATTTCCTTCTAAAAATATACATCTCAGACCCAACCACGACAGGCGACCAACCGCCGACCGTCCGTTCAAACCAAATTGCTTTTATGCTAAAACCAAAATAATACATCTCAACGTAACGTTGTCTGAAATTTTAGGCGATTTGTTTGTTGAATGGGTTCGGAATGCCTTGTCTGGAGTGATTCTTCAATTAGATTGCTTGCCGAAAAAAATTCAGACCTACTGTTTTTATTATCTAATTTAATTATGCATTAATTTACTTTTTTTTTTAAATAGTTAACACAATAAAAAGGTAACATTTTTGGCTAAGAAATTTCTGTACATCGTTTTTAAATTAATAAAAATATTCGTTATAGGATTCATGTTAACAATAATCTTTACTTTAAAGCAGAACATCGTTTTGGATCAATCAGTAAAAGTTATCGAACGGTGAGCTCTGGCATCAGTAAATGTGCCAATAATAAATATAAAAATCAACAAACGAAAATATTGATCGCATATTTTCAGTCACCGTAAGCAGATCTTTAAAATATCTGGTACTGTCCAAAAAGATAAAGAAAAGACAAATAACAAAAATATTGCTAAAATTTACGAATTCGACAAATATTAGTTTTTTTAGAACCTTTTTTATTATTTCTTTTTGTAACACTATTTCTTATTTAATCATTATTTTTTTCCTTAAGTTTAATTACCCTTTGTTACTTTATTTAATGAATGAATGATGTATGAATGTGAGTGAAGCAAGAAGTGTATGCCAAGATCGAGTTGTTTGGCAGTCCGTCCTCTCTGCCTACCCCTGCGGAGAAACGGCGTGATGGTTAGTTAGTTAGTTACTTTATTTAGACATTGTGCACTTTTTCAAATTCTTTCTCTGTAACACAATCTTAAATGCCCTTATTTATCTGAATATTATTTTTAAGGTTTATTTATCTGTATCATATTAATCAGTAAGAAATAGCTAGGATGCAGACGAGTTATCAATATATTGTATATTGTTTTAATATTACTATTTGTGTTTGTATTTTCTTCTACAATAAAAAAACAAAAATTCCTATTTCTTTCATGATTCCTCAAATATTATTTACTATACAGATTTGAACTTAATACTGAACGATTATTAAAAAATTGTATCACCTTTGATATATTGTAAGAGTGTAAATAATGATTTTAGTATTATTAAAAATAAATTAAAAATCACGAATAATCAATAATTACATTTATTTTCATTTTTTACTTTACCTCCCTCGCTTCCCTTTCTAATCCTATCCCACAATTTAATATCGTGTCAGTCTGTATTTGTAATTTAGTTTAATATAATTCCTAAAGAGGTGAGCATTGCTCACGAAACATATCGATATTATTACAAGTATGAAGTGATTAAAACAAAATTTCGTTATTTATTTTGTGTTGTAATTATTTCTTATTTTACAAAAAACACATTACAAAATAGTGTAAGTATAAAATTAATAAGTGTACCTTGCACGTATTCTTATGTAAAACATTTGTTATAACTTTGTACAATTAGAACCATGCCACTGTAATATCGCCACCTCACAACTGACGAGTTTGACATATAAATCGATGAAGCAGGTGGCGTAGTACAAACACGAGAAAGATTAAATGGAAATATAATGGACGGCAAACAACTTGCCATCGTTCTAAAATAACACGCTGAATTCTACTTCCCACGATACAGACTATAACACAGTGTAGGTAACTACAGATAATGTTTACGTGGTTAGTGATTCTTGAATTTCTACATATTATACACAAGTGAGAATCCATTTCAAATTATTATAACTAATTAAGCATTACTGACGTTCCTCCGCAGAGAAGAAAGGAAGGACCGCCGCACAACTTTGTCTCGGCACACAATCCTTGTTTCATTTATATTCATACATCTTCTTAAACGTGTGTACAATGTTTATAAAAAAAAATGTAAAGCTAGTGATTGTCATAATATGAAGAGTGATTTTTTTGTGTTGTAGTAGATTTTTGTTAGGGAATATTTTTGTTCGATTAGTAAATTGTCGTCAAGTAGATATTGTGATATATCTGGCTAGAGACTACCTCGCAAAAGTTTATAAGAAATTCAAATGATGCGATTAAAAAACATCTGTCAGTGTGTTTTCTGTATGAAGATTTTTTTTTTATATGAATACCACCCAAGAGTCCCAATTGCACCCAACTATCTGGAGCCAGTGAGACTATGGCATCCCCAAATGGGGAATGTTGTGCGAATGAAGGTATAGGTGAGGGGAAGGAGAAGGGAAAGAGGAAGGTGGGGAAATACCTGGATATTCAGATCCGGTCACCAAACACGACTAAAAGCCATTTCAAGCAACGTTTCAATATTGAATGGTGGTCTTTCACCAGGGCGATACTGAGAGTGTCTTCCACTCTGGAACGTGCGCAAATATCCTATATATTATTTTTAAGTTAAATAATTGTGAAACAGAACAAATTAATTAATTAAAAAAAATTAGTTGCGCACGCCGAGATTTGAACCAGCGACCTTCGAAATCGTAGTCAAGAGCCTTACCCCTCGACCATGGAGGCCGTCAATGTTTGTAGAATGTTTGTTAGGTGCGTCAATTGACCTCTAATAATTGAAAAAATAAAATATCGAAATATGAAATCAATATATATTTAAAATATATATTGGGACAGAGTGTTTCAGCATGACATACTTCAACCAGCGATTCCTGAGCCTATTTGAAGTGAAAAATGTTGACATCATTTTGCTGTCTGCTGATATATTTTTTTAAGTTACTGATCACACTGCCATACGTCGCAAAGGATCTGCTGGAACGAGACGGAGTGCGCGTCACGTGATGTGCTAGATTTCACCCAGTGGCGATGTGAGAAGAATTTAAAAAAAATGTTATCGGGCAAGTAAATGACATCTACCAATATGAGTATTTTTTTCGGGTACAACAACGTAAATAATGCCAGCAATCTTAGCACTCCAGCGAACTAAAAAGTCACTAGCCTCCCCTGGCTGTCATTTGTAATGCTAATTATTATTTTTGCATTTAAAGACCCCAATAAAATATTTGGCATCATAATGATGAAGTAGTTGGATTTTCCCGATGAGCTTATTCTTTTCCATCGATAATAGAAATAACGAGATAAGCTATGATCCATTATTAGTATGAAAACGTATACTCACAGCGCCGACTCCCCGCATTTGTTGCCGAGACACCAAACTCATAACTTTCATCCGCTCGATCGCTTGACAGTTCGTGCAGTTTGTTTGTAGCTCAGCGACAGTCATGCCATATCTCAATTTGTTTCTATTTTATATATTCTCATCCAATTATTCTTCTTTGATGAATAGATTCCCCGTGTAAACATACATAGAGCTCTGTTAACAAGAATTGATCACTTTCTGAAGGGAAATTTCTCACGCAAAGCTTCGCAAAAGTTTAAGTGATCAAATCGATGGATTGACGCTGTTAAAATAACTAGGTAATTACAAAGCTTCTCACAAACTATGTTTTATCCTGGACATATTATGTACGCTTGCGTGACGTTGTGTTTAAAATGAAATATGATAGTGGCGCCCAGGGAAGACATGGTACGATCAAGTGAATCACTTCGGCATCGCATTATTGTTTCACATATAGAGCATTTTTTATAATTGATAACATCTCAACTTTAAAAATAACGATTTATAAATTGTACGCATATATATAATGAAAGTTATGTATATATTCAGAATCATCGTTTGCTGATCTATATGAATACATATTTTTATAGTCATTATATTTTTCACTGAAGTTCCTCATTGGGGATACCATAGTCCCACTGACTCCGGACGGTTAGGAGCAGCTCTTATGTGTTTTCACAAAAAAATACAAGACCGCCGTAACGGTCATTACATTCGCTGTATTTTTTGCGATATAAGGATTGCATCCCAGCCTTTAAATCTACGTTTTTTTAAACAAAGATCGTGGTAATTTGAATTAACCCGAGAGCGCAAAGGGTTAAGCCGGGTCACGTCGAGGGTTGGGTAATAAAGAATATAATATTTGAGACAATGTGTGAATATGAATGAAGAAAAGAGTGTGTTCCAAGACATAGTTGTATGGCGGTCCATCATCTCTGTCTACCCCTGCGGAGAAACGATTTTATAATTAGTTTATTAGCTCGTTAAACGTAATGATGTGAGAAAAATCAAAGAGCTTAATTTTAATTTTTATGTGAATATAAATTTTCAATAATCAGTGAGGCTATGGTACCACTAACATTAAAAACTTTCGGGAAGTAAGAATGAAGAAGAAACGAAAGGAAAAAGAGAAAAACTGGAAATTCACCGTGCTTCATTCAATCTAACGATATTCTCCTATTAACGAGTTTTATTGAAAAATTGTAGAATAACAAATGTTATAACGGAACTTTATTAGTTTCAGTATACGAGTATATACAGTTATTCATAGAAAAAAATTAATACTTTTTTGAAAATTGCTTATAAAAATATCTTTTCTTAATGTACCGGCTTAGCTCTGACGTCATTAAATCCTGATCGGGAAGATCGAGGGCAGAGTTTGATAATTATATGACGTCATTTGATACGAATTCCTTTGTCGCCAATTAAAGCTATAAATATAGTACTAGCAAATTCTGTATTAAACGTATTAAGGCCATCCACCGGCTAAAATTTTAACGAAATCACGCGCTCCTTATGCAGGTGGCGACAAGGTTGAAAATCACGCTGTACATCGGCCGCATGTTTCGATTTCGGTGGAAAGGACATAACCAAAATGCGTGTTTTATTATATTATGTAAAGCTCACACATAATTATTAGAATGTTTTATGGTCATATTCAAAAAAACTTAATTTACCACAATGAAAAATACGGAAATATGGGAAAAAGGGTTCATAAGTAGGAGATTTTGCGCTTTAAACATTTTTTTAATGTCTCATACTTTATTTTTTTCTAAGCTTATAAAAAGACATATCAAAAAAATCCACGGTTAAATGAAAGGCCAAGGTGTGATCTACTTGCAGTATTTAATTCAATCATCTATGATATTTCTAGGCCAACACATTCTCAAACCGAAAACACACGATTTTGCATTACTTCCCATTGCATCGCCTTAATAAATATTCTGCAATAAATGCAAAATCTCTTTGAGGTGTCATTTTCAATAAAATTAATAGGACATGTTTAGTTTAAACCACAATTTAATACATTAATATCAACATATTAGTTGTGTATCTTAATAAGGAAAGGTTATCTTTCGAAACATGTTGATATTTATGTATTGTAGTGGTTTAAACAAAAGATTTCCCATTTATTTTAAATCGTGATCTAAAAGAAGTACATTGGAAAAATAAAACACTTTCCCACTGACTCAGGGTAATTGAGACTTTTGTGCAGTATCACATTAAATATGTCGAGTTTCCCAATAAATATAAATCCAGTATAAATAAATAAAATAAAAAGAAATCTAAATCTTATCGCTTTATTCGAAATTATAAACCACGACTCCACAAGCTCTTAAATTGCTTTAGCTCTACTGTGTGTTGGGTTCTACACCCAAATCAATGATCTATAGCCCAACTGGTTCTGGGTACTGGAACTCTTATAAAGTATCACATAAAAAAGGTTAATACAAAAAAGTTGTTGTACCAACAAAAATTGAAGCATCAATATTACAATAGTCAATAATTCTGAAATGGTACTATACACGTCACTATGATATTTCAATCGAACTTCAAAGAGCTTGGAAAATCTCCATCGCTCAAATAACAACGTTTCGTAACGCCTTGGAGCATCTTTCATCGCGGTAGATGATAAAAATATTTCCCTTTGATTTATTTTCTACTTTTGACTGTAGCATTGTTGTTTTATCTGTCCTGGTGATGGACGAGGTTCTCTCGGCGTTTTCTGGAGCTCGACCTCATACTGATTTCGGTTTATTTTTAAATCTATCGTCAGCAGTTTATTTTACACATCTCTGCTTATTCAAGTTCATTGAATTCATCTCGTTGTATCAACATATTTAGCAGTTTTTTATTTTATTTTTATTAGTGATGGACACTGCAAGGTCACGTATACTCTGCAGATGTTTTGCCAATATGTGCTAATACGAGTGATGCATCTTGACGTAACCTTAGAAAAAAAAATCATAACCAAACCACCCCTGACTTTTCACTATGTTAATGTAACGTTTATATCGAAACTGGTAGATTTTTTTAAAATTCATGTGTGAAACTTAAAATGTATGCATGTAATTCATTATTCGCGATCACAGATGGCATTATTTTAATATTTTGGAAAAAAAAAACACTTTTATAAGGGCACGTAAGGCCTATTAATATTGAGATGAATTGTTTGTTGGCTATTGTACATACGAAATATAAAGATTTTAACTTATAAAAATACAAAAAGTATGAACTATATTTTTAAAAACATATGTAACAATTTATTCCATTACATATTCCGTATGTACCCACGCCAACAAATAATGCATCTCTATGTTTAAAATCTTTACCTGCTGAAAGCGTAATTTTAAAATATTTTTTAGAATTAACGCCATCTGTGATCGCGAATTTGCATGATAAATTGTATATTTATTTTTAAGAAATAATAATTTACAATTTCACCTTAATATACATCTTACAAACAATCGGCATGCTCACGAAAAATTGAAGAATAAACTTTAAAAAAACATTATAGAGAGGAAAAAAAAGAGAATGAAGCAATCGTCATCCTTCCTGATCAGGACGAAGATACCTTATCTCGAATCAAAACGATTTTTCACTCCTCACTGACATGAGATATGTTTATGTCCCAGATGATCTATTCGGGAATATCAATCCTTTCACACTGGCCTAATCCATTGGCAGGATATCTCTTCAGACAGGAAAATAAAACAATCTATCCTGAAGCTATCTTAAACAGTCATCTGAAGCACCCGGTGCTTTTGTATACCAAAATGGCTTTGGAAGAAATGGTTGGCTACAGAGGCGTGCATTCTATTTAGGCACATGATGAGCAATGCCGACCCTACCTTATTCATACGTAAAAAAATTATATTAAATAATATTGCAAGGAAACAATCTATATACTATAACGTGTCAAAAGCAGGAACTAAGTATGTAAAATATCAAAATTTTTCTTCAACACGTACCCATAATCGGTTGCACTCACTAACCAACAGGATGCATGATCTGGGCAACAAGTTTGGATGTGTTGATATATTTACTGACTCTATTTATACCAGCATTTCTATGAATTTTATAATTAATCATTGTAACCTAGATTATTTAGCGTTAATGGTGCGTGTTACATTTTTGTTTTTCTCTTACTGTTAAACATTCTAAAAATATTGTTTAATGATACTTTATGTTTTAAAAGCTCTATGTAATAATAATACTTGGACGATTTAAACAGCGCCGCTTTTGTGAAAAATCACCTCAAGGGCTCAAGGGTACTTGTAATTTTCAATAGCTCTTTATATTCTGTTCGTAAAAACCCAAATAGGCGTGTAATCAAATAAATAAAATTTTAAATAAAAAAAACTGGGAACAGATCAAAAACAGATATGTGATACACCTTAAACTTATATTATCAATTTTGATGGGTCATAAAGTACAACTGATCCCACTATCCTTTTCATTAATTCCCGGGAGATTGAAAATTGATCTTTTTTTATTATCCTCCGTCTCGGAGGGGAAATGATATCTGACAAAATATCAGTTAGGAAATCCCGAATCGTATTTCCTGGCATTTATTGGATTTCCTCGTCTGAATGGGGAATACTGTTAACTCCCGTGAATGTATTCAAAGATTACCTTCCAAATAAAATAATAAAATACAGGTGGACCACTAAAAACGCATTTAAAAATCAAGGATGAATAATTATGATAATGATTGGTATTTTTTTCTATAGCGCGTTTTAGTGACTAAAATCACCTCAAGGACGCATTATATCGTGTTGAAGTTTGTAGCCCCCTTTAAGAGAAACGGCTGTATGGCCTGTTTCATACAACACCTAATTTTGGATTTGAGGTCAAAATACTCACCTAAACCGATTGATATATTTTTTAAATTAAAGGTTTAGTAAATATCTACTAAGCATGAAAAGCATTTTATTTATATTTCTTTTACATTATTAAATAAGTATAGGCCATTAAAGGAATTGATTTTTCGCGATTTTGGAGGCTTCTTCATCGATTATTTGTGAGCTAACGGTGATTTAAAAAAGAAGTTTACCCCATCTGCTTTGAAAATATAATGAAATATAAAATAAAAAAAATTAAAAATATATTAAAATAAGCATTAGGGTGGAAATTAAAAACGAACAATTTACGTTGTAAGACAAATTTGAGGTATGTTACTCAAAATTTCGACCCGAAAAACACATTTTTTTAATGTTTTATTTTTATATTTTTATTTACGTAATCATATTTACACAGGAAATATGATAATTAAAAAAAAATACGGTAAACTCGAACATATATATATTTTACGTTGCCTCTAAAATTATGAAAATCGATTTTTTTCATGGCATAGACTTCATAATTTAAAGCAAAAATAAAAATAAAATACTTCTCATACGTACTAGGTATTTACTAAACATTTATTTAAAAAAATATGTCATTCAGTTTGGATCGGTATTTTCGCCTAAAATCCAAAATTTTGTTATGTATGAGACAGGCAGCGCAGCCGTTCCTCTTAAATAGATGTGTTTTTAGACGTTTCTTAAAGGTTTCGAAATTGCTTTCTTACTTCAAACCGAATGGAACGTCATTCCAAGAAGCGAACTCAGTACATTATAAGCTGTATCCCCAAATTTAGCAGCTTTCATACGAGAGTGTTCAATCGGTCTGTTCGACGCGTCAGACTTGGCCGATCTGATCTTAAGTTGCCTTTGAGTTAGATTATCCCTCATCCAGAGATCAGTCAAGTATGACGGTGCCAGCCCGTTCAGTGCCTTGTATACCATAAGACAACATTAAAACCGAACTCTTTCTGTGACCCTAAGCCAAGGCACTGAACTGCAGTGTGGGCAATCACGTGGAAGAGGAGTGATGCCACAGTGTTTGGTGCCATCGCATAATAGACTAGCTGCATTAGGCAGACCAGCATACAAACTATTGCAGTCGTCCAGTTTGGAGACTACTACAGCATTTACCAGAGTCTGATAAATGCTCTTGTAATGGATAATTAACTTGACGATTCAATTTGTAAAAAAAAAACAACTGTTTAATTCCGAGTGGCGTTCCCTCGTGAATACATTTCTGAGAAGTAATTTCACTGGGGCACCTATTTACATTATACATAACGACGGTCCCAGCGTAAGGTGTCGAATATGCAATTTTATTTGTGTTTAATTATTTTCTTTAACTATTCAATTTTTATTTTAAACTTTTCCAAAAAAAGATCAGTTGTTCTCTAAATTCTCCTTTTTTAAAACTAAAATGATTAAAACTGCACGATTCATCCGGCGTAGAAAGTAGAATCTATCTTTGTTTTCGCTCTCCTGTAAACCTCGCAAAATGCAAATTCAACACCTTACCTAATCGTCCATATACACTGACTCTATTTCAATTCAAGATGTAATATTTTTTCATTTACCTTCGCTGATATTGAAATCATGTGCAATCCGGCTTCAGAACCACAAAGGTTGCAAACTATTAATAAAGGATAAATATTATGTATTCGCTTGTATCAATTGAATACGTTATCCAACTAAGAAACTGACATTCATTTGTCATTTAACTATAAAATATGCTAGACAAAGCCTAGATATTCAGCGTTTGAATACTTCCTTTAATAAATCTAACAAAGAACTTACGAAAAACACTAATAAATACGTTTAAATAACTCTGTTTTTGTCTAAAGTTCATGTGACATTTAATAATTAATCAATTGGATTCAACTGTAAGTCTGTAAATAGCTGAGACAAATGGAGGGCGCTGCGATCATTGGAATGATTATAAATGGCAACACCAAAACGGTTGAAAAAAAGTTACTTTAAAAATCACTAATGTCCAAGTGAATGTTTTTGATCAAATAGTGTTCAGAAATAAGGTACTTCACGAAAAAATATGATTCTTCATCATATTTAATGAAAACATAATATTTGAACATTTTGAACATATTTTTATTTCTTAATACTAACTTATCTCTATATGTAAAAATGAATGTTTCTCTGCCTGTCTGTACTCGATTTTCTAGGAAATTACTCGACCGGTTTCCCTGAAAATAGTACAGTTTGTTCTTATCAGTGCTACGAAGGTTTGACAATTTGAATGAAATCCAATATGTAAAACCATTGCTAAAACGTTTTAAAATTAGTATCAAAAACATTGAACCCGCCATTGAGGTTAGCCCATAGATGTACCACTCTGGTTAGCCACAGATTACATATTTAAAAGGTTTGTTTAGGTAAAAAAAAATCAAAACGGAAAACACAAGCAGGTACCTACTACTTTGAAAAATAAATGTTTGGATTGAAATAAAATTTTAAAATGAATGTTTCGTTGTTTAGAAATAGTAATAGTTGTCACAAGGCATTACTTTAGCTGTCAAATTAATTATGTCAACCATACGACATGCAAGATTTCACAACTTCATAACTTTATTCCAAAAAACAAAATAAATCCCGAGCATGGCCGGATACACATCCGCTAGTATTATATGACTTAGAAAATGAGTTTGTCTGCAAGGTTTTTTGATTGCGATCAATATTACAGAGATAGTAACGAGAAAAAAATTAGTTTTTCGATGTCTCAAAACATGACGAAATTATGAATTTTCTATGTGAACATGAGAAAAACGTATACCTCTGACGTCATGAGTCATAATTCAGTACATTTCAAAATTCGAATAGCAGTAACGGATACTCCCGCGCCTCTTACCCATATTTATTGCTGCGCCAGTCACTTCATGAACTGTGACGTCACACGTTTAAGAGCCGGCCGGTGAGTTTGTCAAAATTTTGACGACTTATATCTTCGGTACCATTTGATATTTAGTAAAAATTTTAAAAGTTCTCTAGTATGCTCTAAACAATATACTACATTTATAAATTACATGAAATTCCATTGTAAGAAACAGCCTCATTGCAAGGAAAGGTTATTTTTTTATTTTGTAAATGTATGTACATATCAAAGAAGGCATTAGAGAAGAAGGACGTGAAATCTGATTAAAAATTACGAGGAAGAAATACGCATTATTAGAAATGTAAAAAAATAAATAAAAACGTATAAGAAAAGAAAGTAGAAGAATAACCCCAAATTTTGATCTACTATACCTTGTTTGTTCTAAAATCGGCATTGCCGTAGTAGTGATTTTTTAAATATGCATTCTAGTATTTTTTGACAGACTGTACCGTCAAGGTTTTTCCTATGTACAAGAAAACGTTTTTATCACTTACTTTAGTAATTAAAGCAGATGGAAAATTGTTTTTTTAAAGGGTTAATTTTCATTATGCATAAAAATAGAAATTTCTTAAACTCCTAAATCGATTTATATTTAAGGTTCATGTGACATTTCATTAACATGTTTTGTACTGTATTCAACGACGTGCACGCTTTTTCCCAGGGACCCAATACAATGTACAAGAAAATGTTTTTATTACTTGAAAAATTGAAGGTGGAATATTTTTGAAGTCCTTTGTCTTTTTCTAAGGGTAGATTTTATTCCCTACTGGCTCCTATTCGATACACAAAAACACTTATGTTTCTTGGAGAGATGTTGATCATTAATCATTGCACTCCTTTGTATCCGTCTTTATTCACTGGCAATGTTATTGAATTTACCGGGAAATAAAACATGTTCGAACAACAATACAAAATCTTAACAGATTTCCGTTACAGAAAGTAAAAATATGTTATTCGCGATCTTATAAAAGTATGATATAGATGTATACGTATGCTTTATTAAGTGTTATTGTGTTTAATTCATAGAAAACCATTTAATTCACCCTTTTCTACATTGATACAATCAACACGAACTCCAATCAAAATGAATTCATCAAAAGGAATTGATACAATAATATATGGTAATACAACTAGAGACTTACATATTGAGAATTTTAGTACTAGTCATTATTGTTACAGAAGTTCACTATGCTATATTCTGGGTGCGGATAATACGACTTCAGAATAACTAATAATAATTATAATAATAATAATATTTATTAATTGATAAACTAAAGTTCTTAAAAACTTAAGACAAGATTTTTGTGCATAGCGCAAAGGGTAACAATTATTTTAATAAACAATAATTATTAGCCTGAAACACTCATCCAAATTGAAAAAAACCTTTCCGAGCAAAGATAAATGTCGCCGACAGGACTCGAACCCGCACCCTTCTGATTGCCGGTCAGATGCTCTACCATTGAGCTACGTCGGCTTATCGCAAAACCCGCCAAGTTAATAATTATTGTTTATAAAAATAATTGTTACCCTTTGCGCTATGCACAAAAATCTTGTCTTAAGTTTTTAAGAACTTTAGTTTATCAATTAATAAATATTTTGACAAGTCAAAGCAATTTTCACCAATAAAAATGTAGACATAATTTGTCTCGACGCCATCTATTTGAGGGATTTAGCCGTTACAAGCCTCTCTCATACTAATAAAGTTGGTTGTTTACAGGTGAAAATATAATAAAAACAGTAATTATTGAATGGAACACTAGTATATATTGATTAACTTGGCGGGTTTGCGATAAGCCGACGTAGCTCAACGTTAGAGCATCTGACCGGACATTAGAAGGGTGTGGGTTCGAGTCCTGCCGGCGACATTTATCTTTGCTCGGAAAGGTTTTTTTCAATTTGGATGAGTGTTTCAGGCTAATAATTATTGTTTATTAAAATAATAATAATATTTATTTATTTGAAACACACATTATTAAACAATAAAATTTAAGAAATCTTTGACTGCCCAACTAAGAACAGATCCCGTTTTAGGACAGTCAAGTTGACAAGTATATAATTAAGTGTCAATGTACAAAAAATAAGGGAAAAAACCTAATATTAAGTGGAAAATATTCTCAGTATCACCCTGGTGAAAGACCACCATTCAGAATTGAAACGTTGCTTGAAATGGCTTTAAGCTGAGTTCTCTGAATAGCCAGGTATTTCCCCACCTTCCTCTCCCCCTTCTCCTTTTCCTCCACAATACCTTCAGCTTCACAACATTCCCCAATTGGGGATTCTTAGTCTCACTGGCTCCAGACGGTTGGGAGCAGTTGGGACTCTTGTACGGTATTAATGTAATAAAAAAAAGTATTGTAATATAATATATCTAGAAAAAAAACTATAACAAATAAGTAATTGTGTATACTTAATATATAATAAAATTTAAGTTCAAAGAGACAAAAAAAAGTATAGAGTAATCGTTTACGTATACCAGATAATTTGAGTATGGTATAATAGTTAATTACTTATGAAGACATGAGAAAAACAAATATTATAGAATAAACAATTATGTGTACATATTTGATACGTACCGATTGGTGCTATGAGGAAAAAAATTCTTTTAAAATTAAGTACTAAAAAAAAGAAATATTTTTACTCATAATATTATTACAGTAATGTTATTACATATAATCTTATTACGTATAATATTATTACAGTAATATGATATTATTAAGTATAATAATATTATTACATATAAAAGTATTACAGTCATTTTATTAAATATAATATTATTACAGTAATATTATTACATATAATTTTTAATCTATCCTTCCTCTCCCCTTCCCCAATCCCCAATCAAACTGCGATGCCTGCTTCCCCCTTCTTCTAGATTAGGCATTATAGGTAGTCGTGTATTGTTGTACATGTATTCCATCCATTTATCATTGTGCTCTTATTATATTCTGTTCTTACATTAATTTCTTACATAGTTCTGGAATCTTGTTTTAATTTATTTATTTTAGTTTTTATATTCGCTGTTTATTTTTCATACTTCTATAATTATGTGTAAATATTTATAATTTGCTTCTTTTTATTCATCATATTTATATCGTACATTATTTTTGTTCCAATAAATAAATGAATAATATTTTTTTTTTATAAAATTTAATAATGATATTATCAAGTTCAGTAATTATTTCAGATTTTTTATTTATTTTTTATTATTGTGATATAATGTTAATAAAAATCTTTTCAACACTTATTCCTGATTACTTATTGAAGCTTATGAACCTAATTGTAATATTTTTTTTAATAATTGAAGATAACATTATCAAATCTCAAATGAAAATACGAAACAGTAAAAAAGACCAAGAAAACAAAAAAGGTTTCGGTCGCATTTGTTATTCGCAGAATTTATTTCCGTAATTTTTAACCTTATTATATCAATCGAATTCCAAACATCATCTTGAATTATATATTCACCATATGAATACATGATACTACTTATTATAAATATTATATATAAATACTAAATCTCCTACTACCGTCACAGTAAGCGGAATGTGTTGATAATGTCGTGATGGAGGACTTGACCAGCCGAGGAATTGAACTCACGACTGGGTGGGACCCAGACGCGATATAACTCAGCCACCGACAAGTTACGAAAATATTTACACGAAAAGATCGCTCTGGTGAAACACCACCATTCAGAATCGAAACGTTGATTGAAATGTCGTATTCTGACCAGATCTGAATAGTCAAGGACTTTGTAACCATTAATTTACCCATCGCCTTCCCCTTCCCACTTCAGCGTGACAACATATCCCAATTGGGCAGTGGCGTGCAGTCCTTAGAGGCTCAAAAGTGTACCAATCCTAAGAAATACGAACCATAAAAGATTTATTATTTTTTCGAATAATTGATTCTACATTGATAAATTGTTCCCGTTTCAAAAATGTTATCTTTTCAATAAGATGATAAATTGGCCATTTCCAATATTCAATGTACAATTCACAGGCATAATAGTTACGACACACAGCCTACCTTTAGCCATAGGTCAATGCACGCCACTGCAATTGGGGATGTCATAGTCCCACTAACCATTTTACCAAAAAATGCATTTTTTGAGGGGTGGCGTAGTATTAGTCAAATTGACAAATGATTAGTCTTTTCATATTAAAAATATATTTAGTATTGCTAGGTTAAATTCATTTATTCATAAGTATTAAATGTCATGGCAACATTATCGATTTTTCATGTGCTCACTTCTAGGTAAGTCTCCTGTACATTATAGGTGAATGGAAAGAAACACACTCATTAATAGTCTATTATTAATAATATGAAGTGTAAATATATACTATAGAGTCAACGCACTTTACAAAATTCTCACTAACACTATCATGATGCGCCTGTATTTACAGATGGGTCAGTGTATGAGGGTTTATATTTTTTACTTGTTTTTTTTTTTACATTGCCTATTTGTTTTTGTTTTTAAGTTATTTTTTATTTGTTTTATTCAAATTTCATTAATATGATAATATAAAGTAAGTTACATTATTAATTTTTCATTAGTAATTAATACATTATGAGAATTATAGATAAAGCAAAATAGGAAAAGAAAACACCCTTATATCATAATTTGATTACCATTTAAATGGCGCCCCATTCCAATTCTTTCCTAAAAATCCACCCGTCGTGTACATAATGAATTGTAAACGTGCATTGAGAATCCCGCACGTATTAAACTTTATAACGTAAGAAATAGTTCGTTCAAAACATACTGCAGAGCTACAGCAAGAGACGTGCGAACCTTGGGAATCTATAAGCAGCCCGGGTGCTCAGCGACTATGGGATTTGTTTTCCCAAATTTGTATTTGGAAGAATCGGAAATTTTTTTCGAAAGTTGTTTTTAAAACAAGTTAATGACTGTAGTAGGTGTTATTTTTTTAGTTACCGTATTTCTAGAATTTGTTAGCATTGGCAAGTATGTAAAAAACATACATTTTTTACGACAAAATTTTCTTTTGACATTATGTAAGCCATGGACGATTTAATGAATTGTCTAATTTTATTTCTTTGCTAGGTTTCGATAAAATTTTATCGCTGCTGTCATATGATAAAATTTCTCTAGAACTAGGGAAAAATATGGAAAAGGCCAACATAGGATTTTTTCATACATCTAAGGGATTTTTCGGGTTGAAAAAAACATCCATTTTACTCTTTGGAGGCAATATTTTAAAAGTTTTGCGACATTCTGCGGCAATTTTAAGACTTTTTTATAGAACATCTCACTAGGATAGACCGCGAACCGGCACTGGGTGTATGTACTCTCGGTAAAAATGTGAACTGCTTTTCTTCATTCCATAACATACATAACCCAGTGCAACGTCGGGTACATGACAGCTGGTATGAGATATTACAACAGCTTGACTTACAAAACGACGTTTGGAAGTAAGCTACAGCTGATTCTGTAGTCAATTCGCTTTTATATTCTACAAGTTTGTCAGTAATGGGGTATCGTAAGTCACTTGAAAGGCCAACCTTCTGCTTACTATTTCATTTATTGCTTTCAATAAAAGTTTATGTCTACCGACATTACAACCCTTAATGTTGAGGGGTGTGTTGTACAAGAATTAGAGGGCTAGGGTACAGAGGAAATCACATGTTGGAATTAACGAAAATATTGGCTTAGCCCAATAAATGTCAGGATATCGTCAAAAATCTAAAATTAAGTTATCTTCTGATACGTGTGTTCTATTCTCATGATATATTATTATCATTTAGCCGGTTTACAGTGCATTTTTGTGGCTATATTTCAACAATTACCACTACGTAAAACATGCATTTAACAAAGCCTTTGACCAAAGGAAGAAACACGGGGTATAAAGATTGGTGTAGTTGAGTCTGCTTGGTTATTCATCCATCCAAAACAGATTTGAAAAAGATGTAAAATTAATGTATCGTAAACAAATAAAAGTAAGGAATTAAAATATGCGAAATCGATTGACGATTTTTATATCAGGGTGGCAGGTGTGCGTTATTTTTATTTTTTGATTGGATACTCAATTCAATTTTTGATTATTAATTATTTTTATTGAGATTCAAAAACTTCATTTTAATATTTAATCATTGTAGAAAATAATATTAACGTAATCTTTTTTACGTTTTCTCGCTTTTTTCCGTTTTAATGTTTCATTTAGGTTATTTTAATATTATTTTCTACAATGATTAAATATTAAAATGCTGTTTTTAAATCTCAATAAAAACAATTAATAATTAAAAATTGAATATATTCTTTAGACTTTTATAAAAAAAGTCAATAGATGTCTCATATAAATAAAAAAAATCGGATATTAATCCGAGACACTGTCTAGTTTGCAGTTGAGTTTGTTAAGAACTTTGTAATCATTATAAAGATAGCTGCCAATAATATGGGATTAAAAAATGGAGAATAATATTGGCAAATCTTGAATTAGAGATATGATATCGATTAAGATGACACAAATTGAACTGGCCTCATTAGCTATGTTGGTTAAGCGGTTGCCCCAGATAGGCAGAGGTCCTAGGTTCAAGTCCCAGATGCGACCGAAATCTTTTATTTTCGTCGTTTTTTTCCGTTTTCGCTGTTTTACGAAGCTATGTTAATATTTTATCTACAATGATTGATTATTCAATTATTTCTAAGAATTTATAATACCGATATAAGAATTTGGTTTTTAGTATGAAGACTCTTTATCATGTATTGAATCATTTAAGAAAATCTCCAAGTTATTATCAAAGTCGTTAATTTGACAGAAACATACAACGCCTACTACATTTAAAATAACGTTAAATAACAATATGCAGTAATATTCAAAATGATTACTGATGACTCATTTATGTACCGCAACAAGCTTCCTGAATTATACGTAATATAAATGATCTAGTAATTAAATAATATATGAGGGTAATTAAAAGAGGAGAGATCCGAATGTTTCGGAATCCCACCGCTGGGAGTGCTCGTTCCGCATTAGCAGTACTTCGCGTCAGTTGTGATTAATAATAATGTTTTATTATCTTTTTTGTTATTTTACATAATAACAAATAATGACATCCTCACTGGGATTTCCCGTGCTGAGGATTTCATTAAAAAAAATATGAAATTAAATTATATTAAATTGATGTGCTTGATGAAAACAATAAAAAAATTGTAAGGTGAGGTGTTTTAAGTGCAGTTGAGTTGAGTGGTTTGATTGTTTTTCTGTATTTGGTGTTAATATATTTTATATTTCAGACCTCCCTATGTAACGTATCCAGTGTTTTATTTGATTTTTAAATTTATTATGGCTGTTGTGATTTTTGTGATTTTTGAAGGATAGTGTGATTTTGTTGTAGAGTTTAGTACCACATTAAAAAAGGTTTTTTTTATTCAAATCTGTTTGTGGTGCCTTGTATGTGTTTTTGACTTTGAGATTTAATGTTTCTAATATGTGTGATTGTTGTTATTTCTTTTTTTTTTGTATTTATGAATGTAAAGTAGTATTGTTTTAGAGTATAATTGTAGAATGGAGTAGAATGGCTACTATGCAGCACAAGGTATTTTGTGCTCGTGAGTTCTGTAAAACTGTAGTGCTACGTACCTTTCGTCTTCATTTTAACATCGAACCACCAACTAGGAAAAATACATTCTTTGGTATCACCAATTTGAGCAAACTGAAAGGAATATATCAGGTCCGATGGCGTATATCAGAGGAGACCCTGTAAAATTGAGACCATCACTTTGAATAACCCTGCCGTTATATTTATTATTTATGGATCGAGGTATCCAATATTCTGCAACAATCCTTGCGAAAAAGTCTGTGCAATGAATATTCGATTGTAATCCAGGACTATGCCGTAAAGTTGTTGTCTTGAGACTGAAAAAATCTGCTTTTATGTGTCAATAAAATTTGAAATAAAGAACAATGAACTTGAAAATGAAAAACATATTGTGACCGTGCAACGAAAAGTAGTCAAGTCAATAATTGAGGACTTTTTATGGTTGCATGTTAATAGTTTCTCGAATAAGGATATTTTTAAACTACATTATATAGTATGCACAAAAAAATTTTTGACTTGCTGTGAGTTTCTGTCTAAGCAAGGAACTTCAGTCTTAGTCTGCCAACGAACAAGGATCTTGACTTGGCCACTTTTTGTTATATGCTCGCTTGTATGAGCGACACGTACGAGTGGAGCGAGAATTCCCACTGTTCTGTCCGTGCGCGTTCACACGCGGTGGTGGGGGTGAGCCACTCTGCCGTGGTAAGTAAAAACACAGTAATTACCACGAGTCATTCCCCAGAATGAAGGGTCGAGTTTATTTAACCGTTTTAGCTTATTTACAATTGGCATAATATACTGATTTCTCGCCAAAACACCCATAATAGACACTTATTCTATATTATCATTGCAATAAAGATTGTAAAAAATAACAAAATCCGTTAAAAATTGCGTTTTTTTCTGTATTTACTGTGTTTTTACTAATCACTTGTGAATGTTTATTAACTAATTGTCGTAAGTAAAAGCGCAGTATCTACATACTCGTATATATATCTAATATTTGACTGCGTTTATAAGTTTAACAAGAATATTGCTTTATTATTTGTTACTGTTTGTAATAGGTAGAACTTGATAAAAAAAATAAAATAATTAAAGTCAGAAGTCAGAATAATAGAAGAGAATGTATGAGACGTTGAATGAAAGTGAATAAAGCAAGAAGTGTATGCCAAGATCGAGTTGTTTGGCGGTCCGTCCTCTCTGCCTACCTCTGCGGGGAAACGTCGTGATGGTTAGTTAGTTACTTAGTATAATATCCACATACAATTAATAATACATATAAATAATTCATAATTACTGCATATAGTTAAAACTATATGTAATAAGTAATGCCTATATACACTTTTAACAACTATGTATAATTTCATAAAATTTAGTAAACTACTTGTAGAAAATTTTTATTACTAAAGTTACTAAACCGCAACAGCTGTCACAACAATAAAAACTAAAATACTTGCAGAACTCAATTATAAAGTTATTAAATTTGATTTATTCAAAATAGGTAATTTACCTCTTTACATCTTTATTTCATATAATATAAAATAGGTTTTAGAATAATAAAAATATGAAAAATTCCCGTAGAGTGAAAGACAGTGCGGGGGGTGAATGTATTTCAAGATGGTAGATAAAAAACTCAGCATCTTCACGAATGTAAGTATAAACGCAGTAACTTCAGCGTGGGAACTGTGATTTTACTTGCAGATACGGAGATACTGCGTTTTTACTTACCAACGACGATGAAATTACAATAACATCAAAAACAATATCATCTTTTTAGTACAAAAAACGAGTAATGCTAAATTATCTCGAAACACATACGAAATTTGATTCTTAACAACTTCTCGTATTTAACTAATTTTTGCTAATTTTGATAATTACTGTGTTTTTACAATTGGGTACATATTTTTTTTGCTCTAAATAGTAAAGAGAGGAAAACATGCCCAAACCCAAACTTATTACCACCAGCTTAATGATCTTTTTAACTATAGTTCTAAATTTTTTTTCTTCTTTTACACGACTATCATTGTTAATTTTGTCACCTCTTTTATAAAAATGTTAAAATTCCCATTCAATTATTGTTTCAATATTCTAGCATTACTATCTTAATATATATTATACGTTTTAAATATTTTATTTTAACAATGCCAAATCTGTTAGAATATCAAACTATAATATTTTATTATTTCACATCCAGTCTCCTACCTCAAAACAGGTTTCACGTAGTAAGGAAGGTAATGTAAACCATACAATAATTTTATTATGTATTTTCCATCTTGTACTTATATTTAAACATGTTGATTTGTATGACACTCTATTACTTTACTTTAAAAAAAAAAGTCGATTTATGGTTTCATATTTATAATTTGCTACAGGTTTCGACACTTCCGTGTCATTCACAGGCATTCATTCAAAACAAAATCTCTAGGAATTGTTACATAGTTAATGCAAAAGAAATACATTAAAAGAAGTTTAGGAAGTACCTGGCAATTTAGATCTGGTCACTAAACACGACTAAAACCAGGTGAATTTGAAGTAAGTTTTTTTTAATATTTGAAAATGCATTACAGTTCTAAGATAATCCCGATCAATGAATAGAAAATCCCAAGAAGTGTGATCTATTCCGATTTAAAATAAAACTGTTGTCGCTAGCTTATAAAAGACCTTTCTAGATTCCACAGAGATGCAAATTAAATAGATGATAGATAAACTCAAGAAAAACATATATTTTTTAACAATTTCTATAAAAAAAATACGAGAGATTGCGCTCACTTCAAGCGAGCGAACACATGCACAAAACACTTCAGAGATCACAATAATATTGTGATTGATGTCCCACTATGTGATGGTTCCCAGGTACATTGATGAAAAATGAATGATAATATTTTCCGGAGCCTCCCACATCCTTTCAAACGCTACAGATAAGCGCCACGCTGGTTTCCTTTGTTATACGATCGAATATGACATATTATGTAAACCCATTCAAAAGTTGTTTGTGCTCAAAAAAATTTATGCTACGCTTGCTGGGTGAGAAATGCACTTTTCTACGGAAATAGATGATTAAAAAAATGAATTTATCATTAAATCATTTGCAAGCATTAATAATATATTCGATTGATTGGAAGTTTATAAACCTTAACGTAAGCAGATAATATTAACACATCCCAAATGAAATATGAAACAGGAAAAGACATAGAAAAAAAGGTATCAGTCGCATCTGGGAATCGAACCCAGGATCTGTCTTACCGGGACAAAAACTCTACCAGTTAGAGACTAGTTCACTTTACGCTATCTTCATTGATATCATACCTCAACTTTAAGAGTTATCAATATTATCCTACATTCAAAATATTATATTGTCGCATCTGTTTGAAAACATATCCAAATTCAATAATTAAAAATATATATACCACTGGAACTAAAGTGATGGCCAAACACCGTTTTTGATTTTAATTAGTTCCAGGAATATGTACGTTTTTTAATTCATTTCAAAGTAGCCTTATTTTGTTAAAAATGTATTAGTTTTATCATTAATAATCTACACTACGTAAAATGCGAATATAAAAACCAAAATAGCTTAAATTTACAGCACAACACAGTATATTTCGTTTTTTTTTCCAAAGTTAGTATTCATGGTTAAAATAATTTACAAAGTTTCAATTTTTATATGCCGGTCGGTTTTAATCAGTTTTGAGGTCAGAATGTCAAATTTCAAAACAAAGATGAGCTTTGCCGTACATCATTGTATATTATATTCATGGTAAGCCATAACTAAACATAATAAATAAAATTATATACCTTTTTTAGAAATGTTAACTTAAAGAATAATAATAGTATTGACCATTAACATTATCATAATTCCGTATTGATAATTGGTTTGATCATGAATACTCTACTTTATTTCACGAAAAATACTTGTTATTATAGAACAACAACTATAGAGCTTAAAGTAACCCAAATTAAGTTAAAATTTTGCCAAAACTATTAATTAATTATTAATAATTTTTTTCATTCTAATCCAAAAACAGAATGCTCACGTGACGTCAGATGTTCCAACTGTAATGGTACCAACATAACACTGTTTTTTGATGAGCCGATTTTTTATTCACTTTTAAATAACGATTTATAAATTCTACGTCTGATCCATATGAATATGTATTTTTAAAGTCATTATATTTTTCACTGGAGTTCCTTATTGTCCAATTCCAATTATATTTTGAATAATTGTAGTAAGAATTTTAATTAATAAAATAACGTGTATTTTGTAAGATTCGTGTGGGTTTTACTGTACTCTGAAGAATATCTTTAAGTGTTACTTATAAATGTAAGATCGACACACGGAAAGAATAACATAAACTCAGCATTTGATTGATATTGATGACCCAGGCATTTTTGTACCTTTCCTGTGCGATTGTTTGATGTGAATTATTGAGGCACATAACAAAGGAGAAGTTATTTGAAAAATAAAACACAGTAAATATCATAACAGATATTGAGAACGTATTTGAAAATAGAAGGACTCTAAACATTAAAGGTAACTGAATAATAAACGAGACATAAGGGGGCAAGGAAAATGAGAGGGTGAGGGGTAGAAAATGAGTGAAATTTCTGTTACGTTGCCTGGTGTTTTTTTTTCACATTTCGAACTGTTTGAGTAACGGAAAGGATTAATTAATCATGAATACACTTATCTTGTTTTGCTTGCTTTTTCTCGTGATAGAATGAGTGCTTGTGTAGATTTTCGTTTAGGATCAGGATTCCAGAACATCGGCTGAGAGATTTATCGTCCTTCTTTTAATAATAATAATGACTTATTTGACATGGTCCTCACTGTACAGAGATTGCATATCCGAAACCGTTTCGCATTAAATAAGTTTTTCGAACTCAAAATTCGGCTTTCCGAAAAAATCCGCATTTTTTAAAAAGTGAAATATCAAATTTCACTGACCAAAATTAATAAAATAAAGGCACTCTAACTAGAGTTGGAGAATGCTTCCACTATATGGATTCCCCAATATAAGGTATACATAGATTTAGTAGAAAATATACAGAATAAACCCTTTAAGTGCCACATGTGTTTTTTTTAAATGCTGGAAAAGTGTCGATAATCCATGAATATATATATATATGTATATATTTTTTTTTATTTTGATTACTTTTAGTTTTAGACACATGTTTTCAATAATGTGACGTAATTTTAGAACCGTGGGTAACGCGTGACGAATTTAATGGCTCGAGCTATATATCATTCTGTGGCACTCATGTACAACAATGTATCGGAACGATATATCGTTCGGTGGCACCTAAAGGGTTAAAACATTTACCCCACAAATACAATAAAACTACAAATAATGTGTTAACTTTACATAAGAGATGCAGGTACTTTTTCAGATCTATTGTTTCTACATAACCTTCTAATTTTTATTATTTTTTATAAGTAATTATTTTGGATGTTGTACATCCTATATCATCTTTAAAAATGCCTTAAAATGTAAATTTTGTAAAATTTTTAAAAAGAATAAACAGTTGAATTGAATTGAATTGAATTGAATTGAAAATTATTAAAATCGATAGTCCCAAATTGCTATCCCTCGTTGGATTTAATTGTCATTCGTGTCAGCTTTTATTCAAACAGGTGGTTATTTCTGGTTTTGTTTTTCCCCCGTGATTTCCGTCTTGTTTGGTAAAATGAATTTTATGGCAGTTTTTGTCCTGTAGTTACATGAACTACGGGTAACCAGGTACATTTTAATGGGTCTATTTGTAAAATATTTTCTGGGTAATATCCTTGTTAGAATTCGCCTTGGATGTCTGCGACAAAATTCCCAGTTGCGTTTTACACTGGTATTTTATCACTTGTTTACTATTTACATTTTAAAAATTAAAATAATAATAATTAAGTTAGCTTAGATTATGTTTTCGGGCAAGTTTTTTTTGTTATCGTACTTTAAATGAATTTATATCACCTTTGAAAGTGCACCGATTCATGCGTGTTTTGAATTATCGTGGAACCCACTAATTTGGCTTCTTGAATTATGTTTTTTTTATCAGTCATGACCAATATGGCCTCCTGGCAATTTTGTTGGAAATTCAACAGGAATGTGCCATGTTTTCAATGGATTGGAATAAAAAATAACTACTTAAACAACAAGAGCATACGGTTTACGATTATTTTTGTTAAAATTTCATCTTTGATCCTTGAAATTTATAAGTGATTAAACAACAAAAAATATGATATTTTATCATCTTGGCACTCATCTTCGTTTGCTCGTTAACCCATTATAAAAAAACGTAAGTGTCCTAAACTCATAACATAATATAAACGGCAACTAAACTCGCACTAGTAAATCTGCCTCGTGTTAATTACTATAACGAAGTAACTCCCACGCGATAAAAATCTTATTGCAGAAAATTTACTCCCTTCTGAATGGGGCTTAGAACGATTTTTTTTTCATTTTGCAACATTATCAACTTTGAAGCCTTGATTTTCAACAGAAAATCATAATCTTTGTACTTGTGTTAATAAGAATTTAAAATTTACTCTGTCAGCAGAATCTGACATGTCTTTGTAGTACACGCCATCAAATTCAAATAATCTTAAAATCTCTTTGAGGAAAACAATATTTTTGTCGGATAATCATGCATCTTAAATTTTGGAAACCTTCGATTAAGCACTTCTCGCTTTATATACCTTTGTATGGGAAGTATTTTTTTTAAAAACCGTAACTATTGCTTAGAAGCTTTATAACAAACAAAGCCATTGCTTGAGTTTTTGACCCTTGCTTAAAATACTAATCTAAAAATAACAGCTCTCTAGAATAATACAATTTTCAATTTTTTCAAGAACTATTCTGCCATATTCTCCACGTTCTTATTCTACTAAAATTACTCCTTCGCACGCATCAGTGACGATGTTCTTTAACAATGAAAATCTAAAATTCTTTAATACACTCCTAATACTTGTAGTTACCTTATTCTACCTATTGGACTGACCACTAAAAATTTATACTTGGACAGCCATCAGACACTTGAATCATGGCAACACTAGTGACATCTTTATTTCCGGTATAGTCCCCGGTATTCCTTAATAGATTTGTCAATGTTTTATACAAAAAGTTATTAATCTAATCTAATATTTTAAGTATCATACAAAAAAGTTACTAATCCTGCAGAACTGTAATGATAGTGCAAACCTATTTGCCATATTAAAGGAGTTATATACAATTACCTTCAAATTATTAGAGAAATAAACAAAATAAAAAAGGGAAAACGGAAATATATAAATATGAAAACATATTAAAAAAATATATATATTTTGTTAAAAAAAAAAAAATTATTGTATAAAAATGAAAAATAAAATAATGAAAATTATAAACATAACAGTTAATAACAACATAAAATATAATAAACATAATTAAATTAAATTATGAAAGGCATATTGCCTGATAAAATAAATACCAGGGTTGGTACTGTAGCAACCTGTTTATGATTTACTATTTCGATAGCCATCAAGCACCTGGAGTACGGCGACACTAGTGACATGTACATTTTCTATTTAGTCGCCGGTTTTTCCTAATTGCATTATTATCTTCCTGTTATTCGGATAGACTAGACTATCTTTGATCCGTGTTAAAGTCATACCATCTCGTGTTCTTATACATATTCTACAAATTTAATCATAAGCTCTTTTACCATTATTCAAATAAATCAACTCCTCTTAACCATTGGTGAGTCGCTTCATTAATCATAGATCCTAACACACCCTCCATTGATTTTCGATATATAACGCGAATACAATCATTTGGAAGAAGTGATGAACACATATTTCCCAAACACGTTAGTGTTTTGTTTTTTTTTTAAAGAAAGACAAAAATTGCCTGGTTACGAATAACCTGACAATATTTGAAAATATCCTATTACCATCACAGTAAGCGAAAGATGTTGCTTGTGTCGTAATGGAGGACTTAGCCAGTCGAGGAATTGAACTCATGATGCCTGGGTGATACCCAAACGCGATGCCAACTCAGCCACTGAACGGTCAACTTTGATTCCTAAATACTCATTCGATGAAATGTAGGTACAGATCACTTGTTTTGACGTAGCATGCATCCAAGGAATACCAGTAGAAATTTCTACTAGATTAGATTTCTTCTCATCCGTACATTTGTAATCGTGTTATATTCATCAGTTGTATTGCAAAAGCTTCAATGTTGTTCACTTAATATTATGACTTAGATACATCAAAAAGCGACGAAAGTAGACTGAATGCTGTAGAAATGAGATCCCTTCGGCGTATGTACGAGTATAGTAAAACTATTCACAACCAAAATGAAAAGTATTGAGATTCGCAAAGAATGCAAGGCTGACTTGAACGTAATGAGTAAGATTAAGAAAAGAACACTTAGATGATTTAGGTATGTAGAACGGATGCACAAAGAAAATAATGTAAGGAGAATATATAACGCGAATGTGAATGGAAGAAGAAGCTGGAGACGCTCGGGGAAGACATGACACGACCAAGTGAACCAAATACTTGAGTGGGGCCATGTCTTAAGTCAGAATAACAGAAGAGTATTTATTTATTTAGTTAGTTAAAATGTAAAATCAAAAACATTCCACTTCCAGCCTGGACATACCAATTTCTTAGAGATAAATAAGGAAAAGAATAAAATTCATTACATATAAACCATTTCTGCCCGAACGGCAAAAACATTCAAATCATTTTTCAACTTTTCGTCGTGGCCATCAATTTTTTGAGCTAAAGTCCGGCTTTTGCATAAAATTTCTCCATCGACCGCGACCCTTCTTTAAGAGCATTTTTCAATTTTTCTTTTCATCGTCAAAAACTTTTACTAATTGTTTCAGCTGAACATCCGGTTCAACTTTTTCGAGTCCATTAACCCACCACGAACCTCTATTGTCACCCTTTTCCGAGTTTTTCTTTTGCCTGAATTCGCTCCCTGACAGATTGCCAATTTCAACAAAATTTGCTTGCGGTAGGTAATAATTACCGCCACAGTTCGCCAGTTCTATTTCGGAGCAATATGTCACCCATGAAATGACTGATTATCAGTAGATTATTTCGTCTTCCAAAAAATGTTGACTGCTTAAATGACGCACGAACTTTTTTTTCGTCGAGAAAGAAGTTGAATTTCGGCGGGGACGGGACTTTGGAAGGTGCGGATGACGCATATTATCATTTGAAGAATAATTTCGGGTTGGTGCTTGAAGTGAGAGCGTATCTTACGGCTGCGCCACTTTTTGGAATTAATCTTCGAAGACTCATTCTCACCAATATCTTAAAAAAAAAAACAAACTGAGCTACCAGAACCACTGAAAATGTAAAAAAATTGTCCAATATCATGCACACGAATGGGTGCGAATTATTCTTAGATAAGACCTGTATTTGTTCACATTTGACTATAAAAGTAGTGTCCCATACTACATACTGTCGTAGCAGGTAATATTTGTACAGTTCCCTTGACGTGTTTTTCACAAAAAAAACGGCTCTATACAAATCATCATTTTTTTATTATTATTCAAGTAAGTGAACTATTTAAGATATTTTTTATTATAATATTTCAAAAAATGACGTTGAACGATCAATTTGAATCAGCGGGTTCTAGAAAAAATTGCGCTTTTTTTTGTGGAATTTGGGAAAAGCGATGTTGTTTTGCAACAAAATGATGTAAAATGTTAATTGTTCGGTATTTTTCCACAAGAAGTGAAATGTCGATTTTTTTTCTTTTAATAGAAAAATGTACTACAGTACGCACCATTTCCGACGTGAAGGTAGCTGCGTTCCATTTTATTGCTATTCAAGATTATCAAAACAATGCACAGATAATAATTTGGAATACCTAATATTAGGTTGGTACTTTCTTATTTTAAAAAGACAAGAAAATTTGCGTTATTTGCGGTATTCTCATAAAAATGGCCATGGTTAGTATAAATGAATTAGTAATTCCTTATTACAATTTCGGATGGTGGTATATTTTTTGACCTGAGCTTTCACTAAATTGTGATTAGTGGGATTAATTAATTAATACTTAAGCGACTAACCCAAATTTTTAAATGATTTTCATTAAAAAAACGGGTTTTTTTAAAATTTTTATTTAATGTTAATCGAATTTGATACCGTTATTATTAAGTTTTGCAAAGTATTTTTAGTTTTTATTATTGTGACAGCTGTTTCGGCATTTTTCAAACTGAGCAGTTTGAAAATGGCCTTGAACACCGAAACAGTTGTCACAATAATAAAAACTAAAAATACTTGCAGAACTTAATAATAACATTATTAAATTTGATTTACATTAAATTTTAAAAAAAATAAAAAAAAATGAATGGAGTTATACGAATTAAACACAAAAACAAATAATAAAAAAACGGGTTATTACTATTACTGTCATGCTTCACGTGACTGTTTCTTTGATTAATAAAAACATTTTAAGCGAATCTTTAAAATACGTAACGTATTTTATTTTCATAATATGTTTCTTATAACATAGTACTTACGGGTTATTTAACGAATCTATCATTTCAACACAAACACAAACCATCAAATTCAAATAATCTTTTGTATTTCCATAAAAACGCAACCCGTGCACTCAAACATGCATCATTCAACATACAAGAACTCCGACGTAGAAAAATAATGGACGTCATTAGTATTCACCTACTTAGAGGTTGCAACTCAGCCCAACCGAGCTTCGAACCACCGCCGGAGCACTCGCTATAAAAACTGTGTAGAGTGGATTACATCATTATTTCCCAAACGAATTTTTTGCACGAGTTAATAATATTATTATTTAAATTTTCTTCAATTACTTTTCAACTTTTATTTATGAAAATAGATATTTTCAGAGGATTGTAAAGAAGATTCTTTACTTTACGCGAAGTGTGTTGCTGACGTTGCTGTAAGTATCTCGTTTAATTTTCAATTAATTTAGCTTTTTTGGTTCAGGGTAGTGATGGGCAAAATGTTCGATTATTTTTTTTTTAAGTAAAAAAAACATCTTTTTTTAATCATGAAAGATAATATTAACAATTCTTAGAATGAAACATAAAACCGAAAAGAAACACAAAAGAAAAAGATAACGGTACCTATGGGGACTCAAACCCAGGACCTTGCGGTCTACTCCACTGAGCTACAGCTACCCCAATCCGTTCCGTCAAATTTAATCGGTATCATTATTACATAATTACCTCGATTATTTCTAAGAATTAATCCTGACAGATTTTTTGGCTACTACCTTTTCATCATGACTACAAGATTCTATCCAAAATGTATTTGTAATATTTTTAGATGATGTCTCGTATATCTGATTTTTATTTATTGAATTTTTCCAAAAGTCTATTATTAATATTCAATTTTTGAATAACTTTTTAAAGCTTATAAATCTCATTTTAATGTATCTTTAAAGATAATATTATTAACTACTCTTAAAATGAAACATAAAAAAGAAAATAAAAATATAACCGAAAAAGACCATAAGCTTCAATAAGTTCAAAATTGAATATAATTTGTCTCTTAGTATCGTGACCAATTATCAGATTTCAATAGTCAAGTATTGTGCAATCTAATCTCTTTCACCGACCACTTTCTCAAGTTTCACAACATTCTGTACTCCTAGGGGTTTTCGACAGATGGAACTTTGATGCGCTAGACACATAAAAATTTCCACAAAAACATCGATATGAACAAAGGGATGCAGAAACATGTTCATACTAAAATCTGCACAGTCAGATATACAGTTCATTGATTTATGTTAAAGATGAAATACAAACCCGCTCATGTTTTATAAAAATTAAATGATATTTTAACAAAGAAATATTTTTGTATAATTTCTTCAAAAGATTGGTATTCACTTTGTGGCGTCATTATTAATAAATGAATTAAACAATTACTTTGTATTTACCAATTTATTAGCTATATATCAACACGCTTCGAAAGCGATGCTTTCTTCATCAGTAACATATAGAATACTAAATAATAATAATGTCAAGTACAGACAAATGATAAACATAGAACAATACAAAGTATTTTTTTTAATTGATAAACTAAAGTTTTTAAAAACTTACGACAAGATTTTTGTGCATAGCGCAAAGGGTAACAATTATTTTTATAAACAATAATTATTAGCCTGAAACACTCATCCAAATTGAAAAAAACCTTTCCGAGCAAAGATAAATGTCGCCGACAGGACTCGAACCTGCAGCCTTCTGATGTCCGGTCAGATGCTCTACCGTTGAGCTACGTCGGCTTATCGCAAACCCGTCAAGTTAATCAATATATACTAGTGTTTCATTCAATAATTATTTTTTTATTTTTTTTTATTCATTTATAAATATTGTTGCATTCAAAACCTAATTGTTTTTGTTTGCGATAACTGCACACGGTAGGCCTTGATATAAATCATATTTGGAGATGCTAAGTGGAAATTCAAGAGTGACCGGCATATTATTCCATCCCTCCCACTGCTGTATAAGGTGACATGTTGAGAAATTCTAGCTGGAGAGGTCAAGGGATTTCCTTCAACAGGTCTCTCCCGATTGGCCCACCACGTAGGTGGGCAGACGCATACGTCGCTAAGGCCTAGACAAACCTCACCCAATATACCAGGGAACCCCTGTTAAGTCACCAAGCGCAGTGAATCACTAGAGCAGCAGAAAGAGTCAATATTTCTTTCTAAACTTCATCTTATCACCAATCACAGGTTTCAAGGTAAAATGCTGTAACAACTTCTCGTCAAATTCGTTACTTGAGACCAAATTAGCACGTATCCGCATTATTTCTCAGACACGTGCCCGATATCAATAATCATTTAGCATCTGCTGCTGACTCCATTGATCGAACAAACAACTAAATTTAATGGTTTTATCACTTTTTTTTAAGAGAATGAATATCTCTGTCAATTATCGCCTTCCAAAACAGTTTCAAAGCTAGCAGGCTTTAATAAATTGGTGCAGCTGTCAGTGAGTTTTTTTTTTTTTTTATATGAATACCTCACAAGAGTCCCAACTGCTCCCAACCGTCTGGAGCCAGTGAGACTATGGCATTCCCAATTGGGGAATGTTGTGAGGCTGAAGGTATTGGGGAGGGGAAGGAGAAGGGGAAGAGGAAGCTGGGGAAACGGGGAAATACCTGGCTATTCAGATCTGGTCACCAAATACGGCTAAAAGCCATTTCAAGCAACGTTTCAATTCTGAATGGTGGTCTTTCACCAGGGCGATACTGAGAGTATCTTCCACTCTGGAACGTGCGCAAATATACTCTATATTATTTTTAAATGAATTAATTGTGAAACAACACAAATTAATTAAATAAAATTACTTGCGCACGCCGGGATTTGAACCCGCGACCTTCGGATTCGTAGTCGAGAGCCTTACCCCTCGACCATGGAGGCCGTCAAGTGTTACATTACCTACGTGCTTTATTACATGGCGAAGACAAACTAGAAGTTCTGCAGCGAACAGTTTCTGATTGCAGTAAAACATCATAATTAATAAGTAATGAAATGGATACAGTGTTATGGAGGGATTTTGCTTTTTTTTCTGCAAAATTTGATCCATTTTTTTTAAATGTTCAGGTATAATTTTAATTTGTTTATATTTTTTATTTATGTTTGAAGGTTTTATAAGATGACTTTGTCAAATTTTTAGAGGGGCTACTGAAAATCATTTGCCCTCCGGGCTCCGGAATTTATAGCTGACCAGCGACCTTTTTGTCAATTGCTAAAATTATATTACATGTTAAAATAAAAATATGTAAAATAACTTATTGAAAAATTAATGTTTATTTTATTATTATTAAGTAGCTACCGGCTTTTTTCATTATTTCAAATAATGTTTGTACAAATATTAATTATATTAATTTTTATACAGTTCAAGATTCATATTACGCAGTAGAGGGATCTGAAAGAAAGACTATTTTAATTAAATTAATAAAAAATATTTTGTGTACCACTATTTAATATATTAAATTCAATGTTTTTCAGAAGAAAAGCTTCTCTCACGGTTGACACAATTTGAAGTAATTTTATATCTAATGAAGAGGTGACTATTTAATTATTTTAAATCTATATAAGTTTACCGTCAATACCTGTTCTGTGTAGAGGAGCTATGATAGCATCGCAAACAAGGAAATATTATACGGTATGACGACATGGAGATGGTAAGGAGAAAGGAACATTCGGATCTCGAGCAATGTTTCGATTTCGATATGACATTCACAATTTTCACCAGGGCGATACTGCCAGTATTTTATTCGTTGTAGTGCAATCACTTTTAAAATCAATAACAAAAAATAATCCTTAAGCATTGAAGATAATATTAACACATCTCAAATGAAACATGAAATAGAAAAGAGACAGAAAGTAAAAGTGTAACGCTCGAATCCGGGACTCGAATCTAGGACCTCTCGGTCGATTCGGAACCAGCGCTCTACCGATTAAGCTTATGCTATCTTATTGCTTTCCATCATGTTTATCGAGATCTCATTTCAATTTAACAACTATTAATTAATACCATTTTCAAATGATTTTCACATTTTTCAGCTAATGTCTTTTTGTATGACGGCAAGCATCTACCCAAATATTTATTCTCTCGGATGTACAATATATTTTTTTTAAATTTATGTGGGGCATCTATTAACTTATTTTTCTTACAGTCTAAGAATAAATAATCCACTTAAAAACATGTCTATTTTTGCAACTGTTAATACATGGTTGAATTCCATTATAATGATTATGGATAAATTAAAATCAATGTAAGTCTGTTTGTTTGTTTGTCCTCGATTTTATCGAAAATTACAGGACCGGTTTCACTAAAAATAACACAGTTTGTTTTTATTAGTGCCGGAAAGGTTTAGAGAGTAGTTTGAATGAAATCCAATGTGTAAAACTGTTGCTATAACGTTTTAAATTTAGTATGAAAAACATTGAACCCGCCATGTATTATTTAGGTTACCCCATTGATATAACACTTTGGTAAGCCACAGGTTGCATATTCAAAAGAAGAAGGTTTTTTTGGTAGATTATTTTCAAAATGGAAAACACGAGTAGGTACCTATTTAAGAACTTTATTATTTAGATATATTAAAAAATAAATAAACGTTTGGAATGAAATAAAATATTCAAATTAATGTTTCTTTACTTTCGCTGTCAAATTAATTATGGCACCCATGACAAGTGAAAAATCCGAGCAAGGCCGGGAACACACCAGCTAGTGATTAAATAAAATACACTTTTTTAAACTTAATTCCACTTTTATTTTTTAACGTGACTGATTTCGGCCTGTGACGGTTATCTTCAGACTGGTTACAGACCTGTTACCAAAGTGCAAAGCACTAAAAAATTCCACGGTCTTATGAAATTAAGTTTTTTTTTAAATAAATCATAACAATAAATGTACGTAATTATTTCCCAGAAGTGTACAAAAACATAATTAATATGAAACCATTGGAAATATATCATAATGCTGGTAGTAAGCCAATTACTGAAAATCCTGTTGTAAACCTTGACATTACAACTAAGATGGGAAAATCCTAGAACAAACTCATTATCGATCAGTATTCACCAACCTTTTATTAGATAAATAATATAAAATCAAATGTACAATAAAAACAAGTGTAACCCATCTAATGATTTTTGAAACCAGATTGATATATAAAGTAATATTATCAATAAATTCAAAAGTACCAAATAAGTCTTATAAGTTTTATAAAATAGTGTTATAACAATACTGAAAAATTAACCTCAATAAAATCATGGTTTGTTACCCCTGATACCCAAAATTGTATATATCCCATAGTTTAAGAATTAAATGTACCTGTCTGAAGATAGCTGTCTCAGGCTAAAACCGATCACGGTCAAAAATAAAAGTGAAATAGAGTTTGAAAAGGTGTATTTTATTCTACCATTTCCAAACATTTTAATAGCTATTTATCAATCGTTTCTAACAACACTAACAATAAATTACTTCGAGTCTCTTACCAAAAATGTATAGCGGGTACGATAGCCATTTAAAAAGTCTAGATAGTTTGCAAATCCAATAAAAATGTTTTTTCTTTCGTAATTTGAATTACACAGTAGTTGAGTTTTCACAGATTTTTCAAGGGTGTTTTTAAATAACATACGAAATGGCGTATCGTCTTAATTTAGGCAATTCTTTACATCAATTACCTGAGTTAACTTTTTCGTTTTTTCCAACACCATCATATTCGCTTCAAATAGGCATGTGCACGTGACTTGGCTTAGTTTGTCTGGAATACAATAATTTCTTTACTTGATTTTAATATAGTTATTATATGTAGTTATTTATAATCGTCAAAAGGTAATTAACATAATTTTCTACAGTTTATTTTTAAGAAGTTTTTAAAATTCATTTAATTTTTATTGAAAGTTATTGATACATATTAAAGAACGTGAAAGAATAATTACATGAAATAAAAAGTGCAACCAACAAAATCCTACAAAGGCAAAGCCTGCTAATGGGTATATAATCATTTTATCATATTTATATCTTTTTATTTGAAATTAAGGTATTAATTTTCAATAAAGAGTAAATGATAAAAGTTATAACTGGAAATGGGAAACAAAAAATATGACATTAAGTGATAATTTGAGTAATAATAAGGAACAAAAAATATGACGTTAAGTGATAAAGAGAAACAAAATATTTGACATTAAGTGATAATAAGAAACAAAAGAGATCGCGTTGAGTGATAATAAGGAACAAAAAAATGATAATAAGTGGAGATAAGAAACAAAAAAATATGACATTAAGTGATAATAAGGAACAAAAATTCACATTAAGTGATAATAAAAAAACAAAAAATATGAGATTAAGTGAAAATAAGAAATTAAAAAACGTCTCATTAAGTGATAATAAGAAACAAAATATAAAACATTAAGTGAGCACAGATCAATTATTCATTGTAAAATTGATATCAAGCAAAAAAAATATTTGTAGGAGACTATAAAGAAAAGATTTCATTATGTGACGTGCTCCCCGTCATGTGGTAGGATAGATTAGATAGATAGATAGATAAGGCTGGATGAAATTTGGAATACAGAATTAAAAACATCTCTAAACCACAACTACCCTACTAAGCATGGAGATACACACGCACATGTACGTCATTAGTAAATCACAAAATGTATACTGAGATAGAAAGGGGCATAAAATTCATGAATTTTTTAACGCGTTACCTGAAGATTAAAAAAAGACATGTTCTTCGTAAATAAAAACAAAAGTTAGATCTTAATTAAATAAAGCAAACGATTTGTTATAAACCACTAAATTATTGTATTTTAACTGGTTTCGCTTAGATAAAGCTTCGTCGGGGCAAATATGATAACAAAAGTTGGGTTATTCTACCCCCGCAGAACATGAAACAAATACCATGTAAGCATATGCGTACCATAAACAGTACGTTACTCAATGTTTCATATAAAACCTAAACATAATATTGTTATATAATACGTATTACGTAAATGTTAAATGTTGGCTGACTATGTCCTCTATCACGACACAAGCAACATTTTCCGCTTACTGGTAGTGGAAGATTTTCGAATATTGTCAGGTTATTCGTAACCCGGGAAAGGTGTCTTCATTAAAAAAGAAAAAAAGAAATGCATGTATAAATATATATATAAATACATTCATTTCATAAATACATATATTTATAAATAATCTGGACAATAAGCAGTAGCATGTAGTAATTTTTTACATTGTATTTGTGTTATTAGAATTTTAAAAACTTTAATTTTTTTTTAAAGAAAGAAAAACATTGCCGGGTTACGAATAACCTGACAATATTTAAAAATCTCCTACTACCATCACAGTAAGCTAAAGATGACGCTTGTATCGTGATGGAGGATTTAGAGAGCTGAGGAATTGAACTCACGACGCCTGGATGAGACCCAGATGTGATGCCAACTTAGCTACTGACCGGTCAAACTATGAATTTAAAACTAAATTAATTAAATGGATACATAAATGAATAATATTCATACTTTAATTTTGGTATCATTAATTATCTGAAAAATAACGTTTTATTAAATTTATAAAATTACGAATTAAAATTAAGTCATTTATAAAGACTGTAGAAATAGTAGGAAAATCATTTCTGACCGAACGGGAAAAACAAATCTTAACGGGATGGGTTGGTACCTTCTTAAAAAATCTTTTCCGGAAAATAAAATGAAAATGTTTACAAATTCCTAGCACGTTCTAATCTAGCGTATTCTATTTCCGTGGAAATAACCTAATGTATTATATTTTCTCAACACGTTCTTATTCCCTCCGTGACAACACTGGGACAGTTTACTCTCGTGTTAAACGATTTCAAAAATAGGGTACGAAGGAGACGGAATATGTAATTGAAACATACTACAATTACCTTTCGCATTCGCACTCTATTTTTACAATATTTTTTTTAATAATAATAACATTTGGATGATTTGCATAGCGCCATTTTTCTGAAAAATCACCACAATGGCATCATCTTATCACTTACTACTATTATGTAGACAGTCTATTAATACTACTTATGGCTAGAAAATTGTAATCACATGTACAATGAATTTGACCCGTGATCGTGATTCCGCATTAAAATATATATGTGATTTATTTTTCGTTCTGGTGGATAGTATTTTACTTACATGAGGACATTGGAGATACTATTTAATGATGGTATTAATTATGTATTTATATTCCTGCTCGTTTTTAGGAAAGGAAAAGTACGTATACAATGTATAATCGGTGGTACAGTATAGAGGTGTGATAAGAATTTATCTTCCATAAAATAAGATAATTGTAATTAAGATATATAGGCATTACATGAGTGGTAATCGTAGGTGTGATAGACGAGTCAGTTAGCCAGTGACCGGCCCCTTGACAAGACGCTCCGCTCTCTCCCCACTGCTGATCTTACTTCTCATCTACTAGCCTTCTTTTCTTCTGACCACCGCTTACCCAGGACCTCCATCGGACTACTGCCTCTCACTGGACCCAGACCAAGCAACGTCACACAGATAAGGCCCGCAGACTTACGAAAGTTGTAAATAAGGGTCTTGGCGTTAGTACCGTTCCCCCTTACTGAGGGAACGGTAGGTCGTGCTTTCTCCCCTCAAAATCTAAGAATGTTTAAGTCTGAAAAGCTAAGTTTTTAATTTGAATCGAAATTCTGTTGGACTCGTTATGTATCTTAGTTCCGGAGGAGTTTATTCCAAGCTTTAGAACGTGATACTATTTATGTGTTGTATCGATCTCCTAAAAAGCCGATAAGTGCTACGAAATCACTAAACCGATGATCCTCGAAAAGTGATATATGTAATTTTTCTTTAAAACATCTTTAAAAAGGGATTCGTGAAAAAAACAGTTAATCCGGTTCTCAAGCATTTAAAATCCTGAAAGCCTCGTACATTCTACATCTTTATGGACCTCATTTCAAGATCATTTTGATATAAAAACACGTGTTGCTCGGTAACATAAAGACCCTCAGACATAACATTTTCCATTTTTCAGAGTTTTTCCCCGTGTTGGATTTGTTTAACCACCGTTTTTAAAGTAGGCTTCCAATTTTGAATTAAGAATCACATGAGTTCATTAAATTTTGAGTAAGTTCAATGATCGATCACTAAACAAAGAGAACATTTTGGCGAAATAATGTTATTTCTTAGCCTTACCAGGGGCCTGATACGGGTTTTTTTTAAGGGTAAGACATTGTCCGTATCATTAGGCTTAAAGACTTTTTGCTTAACTGCGGTCTCGGTTATCTCGGATGACGGCTGTCATTCAGCGAATGACATTCTTTAAAAATATCGATTCATGCGTAGTTATAACAAAAAAAATGAAATATTATCCTAAGTATTGACTTTAAACATTATTGGTGAATCATTTGCGGCATAATAATGATATTAAAGTAACCGAATTAACGAAATTGCGGTGTTTGTAAAGCATCTTTGTCAAAAGCTTGAAATGTTAGATAAAAGAGAAAATAAACCACAAGTAAAAGTAATAATAAATTACACGTGTTAAGTATGTGTGATGCACCTTATTTTTTTAATAATACCATAATTAAACACCAAACTTCTTTCAAATATATTGTCATTGACGTGGAATCTGAATCACAGTTATGCAAATTATCTTTATCTCAAAGGATAAGAATAATGACTTATCCTTAATAATTGACAACTAAGAAGAATTTATACGATGAATTACTTTTATAATTTTGGTATTTATCTTTTTATAATATTATTTAAACCGGTGTTATAAAATTGGACTCTAGCATCTCAATAACAAAACTGTAATGCTTTTTCCATTATTTTTTCTTTTAAATTTTTTTTTTCAACTTATGTGCATTGATCACAACATTCATGCGCCTAAATATAATAATTTTGCGCTACATTTGTATGATGATTGTAATTTATTGTTGTATTATATTATATTGTTAAAATAAACTCCTGCTGACAAGCTACTTGCAGTGGCTTAGCGGGTATAAGTTCCCACTGTATATAATTAATATTATACAATAAAAAAAAAATAAAAAAAATGTCGGACAGAAACGCGCCACGATGGCAAAACTGACACATTTTACCAATCGTGTAGACTGTAGACAATTTTTTGTTGTTCTGGAATATAAAATTTAACCGCTCAAGGATCACGCCCGAGTATACTCGGGCGGCTATTATGTGCAAAAATACGCACACCCGAGTTAAATTGGGTAAGCTTTACATGAAGAAAATTCTCCCGAATATACTATGGCAAATATAAATACGATTTATGGTATGTGGAAGAGAAACAAGAGACAGCTGCGAGACAAAAGACAGATACGCCATAATATCAACCTTCAGTTCCATTTTGGGCCCAAAGTGGCTTTTATAGAGGAAATATATGTTCAGTAAATAAAATTAATTCATACAAAAGGTGTTTTTTTCCATTTTTTTAATGATTACTGAAGGGGTTAAACGAGTACCTTTTTTCCGGGGAGCGGACGGACGTGACCAATATTCTACGATTTATACTGCCGTCTTGCTGTCAAGTGTCGACAAATTACCGAAATTGTTGATAAAAACCTTTATCGTCTAAATATTGAGTGTTTGTGAAAGAGACCCTGATTTTTTTTTTCTAATACAATAGTTACATATTATATATGTATTAGTACAATCATGTAAACTATATCTTACAGAATTTGTAAATTATTAAATTTTTATATCATTGGGACGCTTATTTTCAGGTTGTAATGTCTTTCTGTTAGTCTTAACTTAAAATGTCTTAAGAAGAGCCTAGTTTTATATTACTTTTCTCGTCTTTGGATTGAAAATAAATTTTTCAGAAGAGCCTTTTCTCGCACAAATAAACTGAACGATCGAGAAAATCGTTTAACTTCCATTTTGTGGCGTAAAAAAATCACAAAGTGGCATTAAGGTTCGTGGAAACATTATGAAATATGCTGCCAGATGAAAAAAACGTGGTTTCTTAGAAAAGATAATATTTGCATGTTTCAAAAATCATTTCATGGATGTTTTATGGTTAGTTCATTTAGTAAATTATCAAAAAAAATAAACAATGAAGTGATGGTCATATTTGAATACGCAATTTTAATTATTTTTATTACTACTTTCTTAATTGACTAAATTTTTTTTAATATTTCAATACATTTTATTTTATTATAATAACTATCAAACGATAAGTGCTAAAAAAAACTACTTAGTTATAATCATATAACTCGGTATGCAGGTTATTAAGAGATGTACATGACTTACTTTAACCAGTGATTCCTGATTCCTGATATATGAAATTAATGTAAATGAAATCTCTGACGACATTTTTCATAGTTTTTGCTCATGTACGTATAAAAATAAAATCAAGTCACCACTGGTCCCTCGGCCAAGTAATCGCTCAACCACGCACCTCAACCCTGCCTGTCAAATGTATGCTTGTAGGTAAATTTAAAAATGCTTGTATGCTTGTATGCTTGTATGCTTGTATGCTTGTATGCTTGTATGCTTGTATGCTTGTATGCTTGTATGCTTGTATGCTTGTATGCTTGTATGCTTGTATGCTTGTATGCTTGTATGCTTGTATGCTTGTATGCTTGTATGCTTGTATGCTTGTATGCTTGTATGCTTGTATGCTTGTATGCTTGTATGCTTGTATGCTTGTATGCTTGTATGCTTGTATGCTTGTATGCTTGTATGCTTGTATGCTTGTATGCTTGTATGCTTGTATGCTTGTATGCTTGTATGCTTGTATGCTTGTATGCTTGTATGCTTGTATGCTTGTATGCTTGTATGCTTGTATGCTTGTATGCTTGTATGCTTGTATGCTTGTATGCTTGTATGCTTGTATGCTTGTATACTTTGTATGCTTGCCGGAGACCATAATTCGATTAACATTTTTTTCTCCAATGAGGTTAGAAAACAATAGTTAAATTTAATCAGGTACGTCTCTTAACAAGCTGTCTATTAAATTATTTATCCTTACTCATAAAATTTATTAACTGGTTCATTCTAAGATCAGTGACAATTTTTGTACATTGTTTTGAAAGGGGTCTTGATTATTTTGAGATGAGCTGTTAGGACCTCAGTTCAAGATACATAGATCACGGGTTCAATTACCGTAGACGGATTTTTTTTCAGTTTTTCCTAATAGAAAAACGAATAAAGAAGTTGCTATAAAGAGAAGCCACCAGCTTATGAAAAGTGAAATCTGAGCGGACTTTGTAATTATTTCTGTTTTTTTTTTAAATACTGCACGAGATTCCCAAGTATTCGGAGCAAGTGGGACTATTGCAAAATCAAAGGGAGTATGTTGTATAGCTGAAGAGAGTGAGGAAGGAAAGTATATTGGCAAGAATAAGACTGTTAAGTACCTGGCCATTTTCATCTAATCACCAAATACGGTTAAAGCTATTTCAAGCAACGTTTCGATTATGACTGATGGTCTTTCACCAAGGGATATTGAAAGGGATATCGACAGGGATATTGAAAAAAGGGTGAATGCGGGAAACTCCATTCACGGAGGACTGAACGCGGTTGGCGCTAACAAAAAGTTGTCCAAAGAAGCGAAGCCAGCAGTCCACAACGGAGTGCTGATACCAACCCTAATGTATGGCAGTGAGGCATGGAATTGGCAGAGGAAGGATGAAAGTAAACTGAATGCCGTAGAAATGAGATCTCTTAAACGAATATGTGGTAAAACCATGTATATCGTGTGAAAAATATTTAAATTCGTAAAGAATGCAAGGCTGATGTAAGCGTAATGAGTAAGATTAAGAAAGGGACGCTTAGATCGTTTCGGAGTGAATGAACGAAGAAAGGAGTGTAAGAAGAATGTATGTCGCGAATGTGAATGGAAGAAGAAGCCGGGGACGCCCGAGGAAAACATGGCACGATCAAATGAATCAAATACTTGAAGTCGGAATAATAGAATATAATGTATGAGACGATGTATGAATGTGAATGAAGGAAGAAGTGTATGCTAAGATCGAGTTGTTTGGCGGTCCGTCCTCTCTGCCTACCCCTGCGGGGAAACAGCGTGATGGTTAGTTAGATACTATTTCTGATTTGTGATTCTAAAGATGCCATAGTTCCATTGACTCCAAGCGGTAGTAACATTGTGCGACATCCAATAGAAAATCTCTTTTCATCGTTACAGTCAATACAATAGATCATTAAGTGCATGACAACGCTCAATTAGTCTCTAAATATGCATGAAAGACTACAGCAGTACCGGTAGCCATTTTCATGTAAATTTAATCGAAGACATGATCAGACATTAAAATACGAGGAAATTGTAACATTACTTTTTATTGGGTGAATGCGCACGATCCACATTTGATAAGTTACTAATGGGGGGATTATCTAGAGCACGTATTCCATATAATATTTACCGTTGAAAGGGAAAAGGGAATAAGCCTGATAAAATATGAAGCCTTTCAAAGGGCGTTAAGTCCAACTGAGCTTTCTCACTGAGAGTTAATTATTTGATTTAAATATTGGAATATCCTTCCTTATCAAATTTTTCTGTAAATTACCATTTGTAATAAAAATAAATTTAAAAATATGTCTTCAAGGGTGGCTTATATTTTGAAAGTTGTAACATTAATAATTTTTGGCTACAATAACTTGTTCAAATGCTATATATATTTCTTAAATAAATTATTAAGAAAAACTTTGTTTACACCACTTTTTTATATATATAAATATCAACATGTTTCGAAAGCAAGGCTTTTCTCATCAAGATAAAAGTATACAATATTTATTGATTATTTTACAATACGATGAAAATGATAGATACGCTCAATGTCGTTCTGGTGAGAGAATATAATTTATTTTTTTTGTTTACTTTATTTTGGAAAACATACAGTTTTATAACACATGTTTTTACTTATTAAGGACAAAGTACATTCTATGTATCAGTACATGCTTTGCCCTGAAGATGGAACGGTTGTTGCTAAACCGGTAGGCGTTAAAAATAAATGTGTTTAAAACGATCATTTCAATTGATTAAAGATCGTTCAGTTTGGATAGGTATTTCGGCCTTAAATCCAAAAGTAAGTTTTGTATGAAACAGGGAGCGCAGTCGTTATATTCTTAAGAAAAATAGCGTAACGAGATGGTGTTTTGTTGTTGTTTTTTTGTTCATCTCTAGCAAAACTATCTAATTGGGTTGTAGGTCACTGCTTCGCAGTCAGTATAAAATGTTCTGTTGATTTGACTGCTTTTTAACATTGCATTAAAAGCACGTTTAAAATAAACTTATCAGCAATTTGAAGTGAGTGTCTGCTAAATTTCTGTACTATACAAACGTGATGTAATACAAAAGGAATTTTCAATAGGGGGGCTAGCTTAAAGGGGAATTCATGAGAAGTACCTGGTGGATATACAGCAATAGGAGAAGGCGAATCCACGTAAGTTTTAATAGAATTACCGATAATACTTCCCACCGAGCATTTCCATCAAACAAAGCCTTTCGGCATTGAAATGCCGTAGCGTGATGACTGGGACATTCTTTGACTGCCTGGGATAAATTTTTATTAACCACCCTGTAAAAGAACCCTAGTAAGTGAATATCGCGTTACGACCGTGTTTTTTTTTACGAATTACTAGTAAAAAATAAATGGAATAAATTAGTCATGTTATTCAATTTGATGATAGAACAGGGATTAGTGTGAAAAGCAAAGGAGTAGGTTCGTATGGTAGGATGTATGAATGTGAATAATTAAAGGTATCTGTGACAAGAATTATCAACCCAAAATAGATATAGCTTTAATATTTTGGAACTAACAAATGTCATTACTATGGGTAGACCAAGCTACTTACTTTGTCTTTAAAACGTGTTGTCCACAATAAAATGTTTTCACATATTCACGTTTAACAATTCGTTTTGAAGAAACATGGAAAAACATCACAAATCATTTGCTTACATTGAAAAATATATGTAATTTTGATACGTGAACTTGATTTGTTTTATTTTTATTTGTGTTATTTATACAAATAATTAAAAAAAGTTAAATTATCTTAGAATACGATGTTGAATCATCTTCTTCTAGAAATTAAGAAATTAGAGGTAATATTTGAACACCTTTTGATTAAAGTAAAACATATGCACTTGGGCCATTGTGCCTTTTTAAACTTACTTCTAATAAAGAGTTCCTTTGAGTCATCCAAGTATAATTTAAAATATTTTAAACGATCGCAGCGCCCTCAAATTTGTATACTTTTAAATGTCACGATGTGCCAAAATTATTTGTACTAGCATTTAAAAAAAAATTCCATTCCGTCCTTTTGAACCCTTTGGTACCTGAAAACAGGTTGATTTCAGATTTTTTTCCTCCGTATCTATAGCGAATAAAAAAATTGTGATTTACGTTTTACAATTACTGACGTAACGTGATTTGGGCGCATTGGATTTTAGCTACTCGTTCAGGCGGTAGCCATGTTTATATTTTGTAAAAAAAAAAAATGTATGTGCAGTTCGTGATTTGTCATTTTAAGTTAAACACGTCCTTAGGTACCAAATACCCTTTAAAATGAACGTGACAATATATTCTCAAGCATAAAAAAAATTAATAATTTTTTTCAAAAAAGTTCTTTTCAAGCTTCAACTAAATTTTATGACGGTCACTTTTAATTCAGGTGTGAAAGGGTTAAATACATTTTTAAGTAATTTCATTTTATAATTAGTCTTACAAAACGGAGGAGTTTAAGTGTAAGAAATCTCTCATGTTTAATTACCTTTTTTTTAGGAAGTACATTCTATTATAACTAGATTTAAATCATAATATTCTACCATTCTAGGCCGCTCCCACGTACATTCAACTTGCCCACGATTTAAAAAAAAACAAACCAACTATTCAACTCGGGGGATTCAGTTAATTCTGGGGAAGCCAGTCGTGTGGAGGCACTAAGCAACCAGTATATATGTACTCGGTACGCAGGTAAGCACGCATTTTTTTGTATTATTTACTGAAACGTGTTTTGACCGTGAGGTCAAAAAGTTTTATTATTTCCGAATTGAACGATCAAAAACAGGAAATTACAAGATAATCAGCTAATTTGAAATTGGAATATAGCAAAAATGAAACGTAAAAGTTCAAAATTTTTATAAAAATCTATTTTCTTAAAATAATATGTTCAAACTGAAAAAAACAAACACAACACATTTTTGCATAGAAGACCATTTTTATTGTTCTCTATCGAATTTCCCAATTATTTTTAATTGATCAGCCTACTAGGCTCCTGACGTAAACGTAGATTTTCATTTAATTGCTCCGCCCCAAGAATTTTCAATTTTTTCTCTTTTTGTGTGCCGAGGGTGGGAACTGGGTAGGCCTGAGGCTTCGATTTCTTCATTGCTTATTAATAAACCTCTCTCCTCCTTAAATAATTCGGCGGATGCTCAATCAATTTGAATAACAAAAGAAAAAAAACCTACCCTTGTTATTATCACGGCCTCAGTTCTTCAGGAACGAACAGTAAATTCATTTAAAAAATATATTTTTTAGGGTTTTTTACTTTGTTTCTAAGTCAAATTAAAGGCCGTTTTTTAAATGCAAGAAAACATATTATCACACCGAGGGTGTGATTTAGGGCGAGAAAAGGGATATCGAGTTTGAATTGAAATACTTTAAAGACGAGATCAAAGAGTTTTGGAAGAGGGAATAGTTTATTTTTGTATGTTGTCCAGGTAAATAACTTCGAAAGCGAATAAAGCGAATTTATTAAACCAAAAATAGCAAGAGTACATGGTAAATTAAAACTTCCAAATAAAATGTCTAGAAATTGCTATATAGTGAATGCCGAAAAAATACAAGAAAGATTTATTCATATTCAATAATATTTGGTCATTGGTTATTTCCACAAATAATGTAATATATGGGAGTGTATCGGTAAGTCATCCCTACTTGCTACGCTAGCTCGGGCCGTGTTATATACCAAGTAATCCACTTCATTACCGTACAGTAAGTTTGTGATGACATAAATAATATTGTCTATCTTATAAAGAAGACTGTCCTGGGCGAACTGTGTTTGTTTATTTGTTGGTTTAATCAAGCAATTTCATCAAGCTCGGAAAAAAGTGTAGATTTATATGCAAAACAAAAACACCGCCGCTAGGGACATTCTTCTTTATATATTGGAAGAAGATAGAAGAAGAAAAAATAGATTATACTGTTACATAACGCAAATAGTCCCTAAAACTAGCCTCTCGTTAGACACCAGCCGGGCCGCTCGCTCCGTGCACTTTCACTCTCCGCTCGGATCCGGCCTTGGAAACACGGACTCTCCGCTCGGACCCGGCCTTGGAAACACGGACTCTCCGCTCGAACCCAGCCTAAGCAACACACGCACTGCAACTGCACTGAAGATGGTTTCCCGCCCCGCCGTACTACGCTTCGGAGAGCTAATAATTGCCTCCCCGGAAACCCCATTGTCGCAACAACCTAAACCGTGAGCTGTCCTTACATTTTCCCCTCTGTTGGTGTTGTATTTTATTCGAGACACAGTTTACATGCCCGTTTTAGAGATTATCAGAGAGAATTTGCCCGTAACATTATTTTGAGGTTAGGTTAGCCTACTGTTCACCATAACTACATTCACCGTGTCTGTACCTTCCTCTGAATTAAACCACTGAGTCTGAAAGCATACGATAGTTTCATTTGTCAAAGTATTCGAGTCTGGTTCCCAATTATAAGACCGCCCGTCGGCCCACGATCCTGCAGAGGAGCTCCTTGGCCTGCCGAAACTGAGCTAGTCAAAGGTCCAGAGCCGAGCTCCCTGGAACAAAGCCCCTCACCGGGTAAGTCTGTACAAATGCTCCGTCTCCCGTAACTGCACTTTCCCAACCATCCTCCTCTCCTTCTCCCGCATTCCCACTCCCAGTCAAATCCTGAACTTAACAATACGTATTATACTAATAAATAAAAAGGTTAATGTGTGAAGCCCAATTCCTGCATAAATACTTGCGGAAATATAAATTGCAATATAATTCGTTAGTAAAGATTACTATATTCTACTTCAGTATAGAACTATAAGGATCATTTTTTAAGCAAATACAAACATAAAATACAATATTTTATATACCTTGTAATACTTGCCGTAATTCCGATCCTCCCAAACTCTTGGGGGGAAGTTCTATCATAAATGAAAATGCACACATGCGAACCAGACTCAGGTGTTTTGAAGCAGAGAAGGCACTTCTTTTTATACCCAGAACAGTACTAAAGTCAAGCACAGAGTAGTGGCTGTAAAATGAACTACTCGTAGAATCCATTTTCTACTGTAGAGGTATTTCGCAGAATGATTACTGGTTTGAAATTTTAGTATACGGAAGTTGTGAATTTTTACCGACTTGTAGAAATAACATAAAATCTTTCGTAGATTCTTTTATAGAATTGTTCCGAGTCTGTCAATCAGAAATTTTATGCTTTTTTAAAACTTAATGCATTAAAAAGCTCCTGGGATTTACTGTCTTAGAGGAAGGTGGGGTAATACCTGGCTATTCAGATCTGGTTACCAAATACGACTAAAAGCCATTTCAAGCAACGTTTCAATTCTGAATGGTGTTCTTTCGCCAGAGTATATTCCACTTTGGAACGTGCGCAAATATATCATATATTATTTTTAATTAATTAATTGTGAAACAACACAAATCAATTAAATCAAATTTACTTGCGCGTGCCGGAATTTGAACCCGCGACCTTTTAGTAGTCGAGAGCCTTACCCCTCGACCATGGAGACCGTCAAAATCGTCGTTTTATAATAGGTTTGTACTTTTTTTTTTAATTAGGTGGAGCTAGTTTTGTTGACATGTCTAATTATTTTAAGATCTATATGTTTAGAGTTATCTAGCTAATTGAAACATCTTTGGCAGCAAGCCACCATTGTCTGGGTCCAACAAGAGTTGTTTCGTTTTTTGTCTCCTCAAACGTCATACTTTAATAAAATCGTTAAACAAGTTACGATCAGCCAAGTAATAATGAATCTCTCTATTATTACGGCGTGCCAATTTTTTTGTTATTTAGCTTTCATTGCAAGCATTAAGATTTAAAAAAAAATGGCAGAACAGAGATATTCATTATGTTCATAATTTAAATTTTAAAGGTCCCATCAATTACTAAATTTGAAATAATATATTCCTATGTCTTAGGAAATGTCTAGTTTTGTTAATATTTCTATTTTTGCAACTGTTAATACATGGTAGAAGTCCATTATAATGATTAAATGAAAGACAGTTTTTTAACTTTATTCCACTTTTATTTTTGAGCGTGACCGCTTTCAGCCTGTGACCTCTATTTTCAGACTGGTACAATTAATACTTTAACTATGGTTTATTTAAAATTTTGGGTCTCAGATTTAATTTTTCTGTATTGTTATGGCATGATTTTATAAAACTTGACTTTTTAAGATAAATTAAAAGTATTAAAAATAACCCGAATTCATCTTAATACTGGTATAATTAATACTTAAACTATGGTTTCTTTGTAATTTCGGGTGTCAGGGGTAACAAATCATGATTTTACTTAGATTGAATTTTTCTGTATTTTATTTTTATTAAAACGTTTCGCAAGGTAATTATTATTACGCGTGAAGGCAGTTTCGCTTTCCGAAGGCGAAATTTTTAGTTCAAAACTATACTTTGTAGTCTGCTAACTCAAGCAATCTTCGAAAATACGAAATTCCAAAAAAACGCAGCTGACTCCTAATGATTCAGATGGGGACGATAACCCCCGAAAGTCAAGTTTCGTAGAAAACGATTTTGTAATTTGTCAATCCTTTCTGTATGTGATATGTACTTTTATTTATTTATTTTTATATTAAGTACTGAAAGTATTTTTAGTTTTTATTATTGTGACAGCTGTTTCGGCATTCAAGGCGTTCGGCGGCACATACGAATTAAAATGTGATCACGCCATCTGCAACGCTATCTATATCGAGCAGACGGGAATGGTTTTCTCAATTAGATTCAAAGAACATATACGATGCTATAAATATAAAAGCACTTCTTCAAAATTCGCAGAACATCTCTTTGTGAATAATTACGTCCCGTTTGACAACAATGAGCCTAAACCCTTACATATAGAAATAAAGGTTCTTAGATTAAATTTATTTGAACAATTAGAAATTAATAAATGAACGAATGATCCGAATATAACATTAATTAATTGTGTAAGGAAAATTATATATTCCTTGCTTCTCGGTATGTTCACATTATCAAAATAATATAACACACTTAAAAAAAAAAATAAAGATAACACTATCATTTAAATACGGGGAAACACATTATAAATGTAAAAACCTCACAGAATAGAGAATTTTAAATATCTTCTAACTAAATCTGTTTTGAAACAGCTGTCACGATAATAAAAACTAACAATACTTGCAGAATTTAATAATAACATTATGAAATTTAATTTAAAAAAAAAATAAATTGGAGTTCTACGAATTAAACACAAAATCAATTAATACATTCCAAAATGTCTGTAATATATGCAGTTTGAAAATCAGTGAAGGCATTTTCGAACGTTTTACCGAAATAACATTACTGTACGTATTTCACTTTTTTTTAAAGAAAGACAAATATTCCCTGTTTACGAATAACCTGACAATATTTGAAAATCTCCTACTATCATCACAGTAAGCGGAAGATGTTTCGTATGTCGTAATGGAGGACTTAGCCAGCCGAGGAATTGAACTCACGACGCCTGGGTGAGACCCAAATGCGATGCCAACTCAGCCACTGACCGGTCATAGAACTTAAAATCTTACAGTCTTAGAACTCCTTTCACTAGAAACCTTATACACTACCCGTGTATAATTCACACATAGATCATTCGTAGTATTTTTTGCGTTAGCATACAACACTGGGTGAATTTTAGAGTCGTAACTATTAAGAATAAATAAATAAATTGATGAAATGTACAAGGCTTGCAAATTGCCTGTAAATTGCTTAGCTAGGCTAGCCGGTTAGTAGTTACCTAAAGTCATTAAATAAATATTTTTATTTTTTTTTTAAATCACACATCGGTGCGCAAATGCGTGAACAGCCCGCAACACTGTAAATAACCAAAGTGTAAAAAAAAAACAAAAAAAGTTAATATTTATTAAAAGCTTCTTACGCTTTTTAAGATAATTTTATAGATATTTTCGAGTCCTGAAATTCATTTTATGAATACTTTCCAGTCCTAAAAATTATAAGTATTTCAATAAATACCAACTCTTCTTGTGCCACCAATCTTCTAATAAATGTAACATCAATAGAAAAGGAGCAACAAACAACCATGTAAAACTATCATCTCTATAAATAAATTTTCTAATAAAATTTTGTTCATCTGAAGCGACCTGCCAGGTAAGTATGTTTTTCTGTATCTGTTTGTACATACTTAGTTAAGAAATATTTGTACAGCGCCCTTGAGGTGATTTTTCACAAAAACGGCGCTATACAAATCATCCAATTATTATTATTGTTCAAACAAGGCGTTATACTTGATGTTTTTATTTATTTTCCATCAATTCATAACAGTCCCCACACTTTACAGGAATAATATATTTATTTATAAATGCCTACAATCAATGCCGTGCGACTGTGACTACTGTCATTGTCATGTTGGAATGCTAATATCGTATTGTCATTTGTAATATATTCCTATACCACTACTAACACTGTATTTATTCAATTTTATATAGTATCGTAAGTCAACGGTCATAAAACACCTTCTGCTCGGTGTCATAGTAAGATCATGTCATTTCGATTATTAGCATTTTTTTACAAATTAATATTATTCTCTATTTAACCATTTTTATTACAATTTATCATGTGATTGCACCTTCATATTAGAAACTAGCTGATGTATACCCGGCTTTGCTCGGGATTTTTTTTTGGAATAAAGTTATGAAGTTGTGAATTCTAGCTTTCATTGGGGTGCCATAATTGATTTGACAGCGAAAGTAACTGTCTCCAAATAAAGAAACATTCATTTGTATTTTTTCAATCCAAACGTTTATGTTTTCAAAATATATCTAAATCATAAAGTTCTAAGTAGGTACCTACTCATGTTTTCATTTTGAAAATATTCTTCCCAAAAAAAACCTTCTTCTTTTGAATATGCAATCTGTGGCTAACCAGAGTGTTATATCTATTGGCTAACCTAAATAAAACATGGCGGGTTCAATGTTTTTCATACTAATTTTAACAGTTATAGCAACAGTTTTAAATATTGGATTTCAATCAAACTACTCTCTAAACCTTCCCGGCACTAATAATAAGAAACTGTAGTATTTTCTGCAAAACCGGTCCACCAATTTTCGGGAAATCAAGGACAAACAAACAAACTTACATTGATTTATATATATATATACTACTCAGACTAAGTATGAACGCAAACAAATACAATTTATCTAAAATAATGCGATTCATCGAACCTTTCTAGACTCTTCAAATGTCAAAGTAATAAAACACATCAACAGTCTAATTCTTTATGTTTCCTCACGAAATTCTCAATAAATCACTAGCCTTCATTTACCAAATGTAGAGAGATTCAAGCCTCGTTAGAACATTAATGAATTAATCATCAAAAAATGTTCTGCTTATGCTGAAAGTATGGAAAAAAACTTTCGGATGAAAATATAAACGGGGAGTAGATTCACCTCTAATCAAATTCATTTTATATTGAATTGTACGCATTTTAAAACTTACCAAGAAAAATAAAACTGTCATAATCTACGAAATTCAATGAGATTTTGCACATGCTGGGTTTTTTTTAATATGAAAACAACTTTTATAATGAAAACATGAAAAACGTTTTAATATCTCACAATAAAGTTTTTAAAGCTTAACTTTGAAGGTCTTACATATTTATTTGAAAGTGAAAAAACAGTTTTCAGATATATTGGGTTTTTGACGGAATGATTGATTTGTTGTAAGTTTTTAATTCCTTAGTTACTGTTTTCAGCCAATATCAAGGTCGTCCTAAATTCTTTTTATTTACGATCGTTCTATCAATCTGATCTTGCAGAAATTTGATGATTCCATTGAATATATCATCTTAAAGTTCAAATATCAAAAAAATAATCATCAATTAATTCGATTTAAAATACAATAAATAACATTTTTCCAGCTGCTAAAAATTGGAAGCCATGTTACAGTTATCAGTGGATAAAATGAAATCACTTAAAATAACTTAATAACTGTTCAAGAGTCTGAGGTTCCCCTCAGTATCGCCCTTGTGAATTTTCACAATTTAGAATCGAAACGTTTCTTGAAAAGGCTTTAGCCGTGTTTATTGACCAGATCTGATTATCTCTGAATATCCAGGTAAGCATTTCCTTTTTTTTTATTTTTGCTTAAATAAAAACGAATTACATCTTTCTATAAATATTTACGTACGTATTTAGGGGTTTAAAATTTTGCAGTTTTAATTGACGATGAATGTAAAATTTTCTTTTAACTTTCATACATATATATACCTTCTTCCCCTTGCTCTACTCAGGTCGGAGGCCCATCACGTCGATAAGGTGCCTCCAGGCGTCCCTGTCCTGTGCTACATTAATAGCACCCGTTCATAGTAGGTTCGGCCTCTCCTCGCACAGCCTCTGGGGTTGCTTCCCCACCTGTATCTGGGGCGGCCCACTGGATGTCTTCCCTCTTGTATAGCACTTCCACAACACCTTCTGGCATTCTTAACACGTGCCCAAGCCATCTTCGTTGCGAATTTTCAATGAAGAGTAATAGTGGTTCGGTGTTACGCTCCTCCCAGATCACCAAGATTCTCTTTTCTTTTAACTTTCTGAATAAAATTATATTATGTTCTCTCCACTATATTTTCCATTAGCATATACATAGTGAACTAAACTAAATTTCACAAACATTTTTTAATAAACACTCGACGAAAAAAAACAATTTCGAATGAATTTTCGAAACGGAAAAGTATTTCCTGTCCTGGTGATGATTTCGTCGAATTAGCGCGGGAATTAATTCATAAAATTTGAATATTGTTAAATTCAACTATTCAAACAGTTACTTCCGGCCTGTCGTATGAGTTTGAAAAAGGTATGAATTCATTATTTCCGGAATAATTTCTTCACCGGACGTGCGGAACTTAATTCTAATTTGATTTTATTCGAAATTCGAACGCCTGCTAGAATTTACGGAATTTAAAAAAAATTCACAGTTACGAGTGAAATTCAAAGTCGAAACAACAAAAAAATCTAATTGCTTAAATTTGTAATCTTTTTTATCTATGACATTGATTTAAATAATTAATATTGTGTCCGTTTTTTTTTACTGATTACATAAACAATGAGAATTTCCTGTACGATATATTTTTGTCTTCAAAATATTTTAATTATTCAAAACTATATTTTTTTGCCGATAATTATTAGTTTCTGAAATAAGGCTTGCTGTAAAAATACGTAACATTGATTGGACTAATTATATCAGTGTGTGTCTCTCTTTGTGTGTGGAGGTCATATTTATATTATTAATCATCTGAGTAAGTTTTTGTATTTACATGTGCAGTTTGACATTTTATAGTAGTCAAAATTTCTGGGCGCTCATTTAAAAGGATCTCAATTATGACGCTTAAGAGGAAAAAAATCATTTAGTTACGGAAATATACAAAATCCTCTATTCTTTTTAATTTGCCAATTTCTCAATTTTAAATGCATACAATAGGTTCTAGAAACACAAGAATTGTTTTAAATTACTCAAAAATTGGTATCATGGTTTCCATTTCCTATGTGGAGATAAGACAGAGATGGGTTGGGACGTACCTGCTTGGACACTCAGATCATAATAATATTTCTAGAAAAGTTTTGATTCAAGAAATATCTTTCACCTGAGCGATACTGAAAGCGTTTAATAAAGCGAATCATTTGAATTTTAGTATAATCACCATCCTTATTTTCAGTGCTCGTATAAATGATGGTATGTAATGAGAATTAAGTTTATAGCAGATATTAACACCGTTTTATTGGCTAGTAGCAGATGATAGACCGATTATGAATAATTTGAATTAATTAATTAAACAGTAAAAATAACGACAATTTTATATGCCGATACAAATTGTGAACGAAATGCGACTATTTAAAAATTCAAGGCCATCATCTAGGAATAGAAAAAGTGCAAAGGAGGTTAATGCGTTTCCTTTATAAGAGAGAATACATATATTATTCATCCAAAATCTATCCTAGTTCTTAAGAGGAATGCATGATTTGAACACTTTAGAACCCCACCGAAAAATATATTTACATAAACATTTTAAAGTTAATCTATGGAACCATATGTAAGAAGTTAAAAGAGGTAAACTTATACGTTCCTAAAATGTATACCCCTGCGAGATCCCATGCACTTTTTTATTCTCCAAAAGTGAAAAGAACTTCTGTTTACCAGAAAATGCCAATCAGCAGAGCCACTCAACTTCTTAATGGTGATGGATTAATGGTTAACATTTTTTTTTCAATATCACGGTTTTATTCAAAATTGACAATCTTTTAACGCATGTCTCAAAATAGTTATAAAATTGCTCCCATGACGTATTATACCTACTTTAATTATCAACCTTTCACTTCATGGATGTTTGATACAGAATATCGCCTTCAGAATTATTATAATCATTCATATGCAAATGTTTACTTACTAGTACTATTTGTTATTATTAATACTAGTCTATTTATGTATATTTTTTACCATTTTTCATTTATTTTAGTGTATTTTAATCTCCGTAATATATTTGTATACAACTAATTGTGGAGGCCATGAAAAAAAACATTACCTTATTTAATGAACAAAAAAAATTCTTTACGATGATCTATACCGATCTGAAAGAAAAATGTCACAAATTTTCTTATGACCTTTCTATTTCTAGGCCCCGAAAGGGTAATAAATGATTCGAAAAATGATTTCCATTTGTTTGATATTTTTTATTCAATTTCACCTTAGTAAAACTGTGCTTACTTAGGCCACGCAGACACCCCAATAATACACTTCTTTCAGTTTTTCTCTTCAGTTATAATAATTGCTATACAGTACCTAAATTAAAACCGGAATAATTTAATATCAAATCAAATTAAATCACTGTGTCTTATGAAAGGTAAGCTATCTTCTTTAAATATTTTTTTCTGGAATAACTTATTGAGGCTTATAAACCTCATTGTAATATATTTTGTAATCCTTGACGATTATATTAACAACTACTAACAAAAGGTAACGGTAGCATCTGGGACTCGAACCCGGGACCTCGTGGTCTATCCGGGACCTTGCGCTCTAATATCGAATACGGATTAAGGTAGCTGTAGCTTGTAGTTCATGTTTTATTTTGAGAGTTCTTAAAATTAATTGAAAAGTTTTTTTTTAAAGTTATTTCTAAAAATGGATAGAATAATGCAGTTGATTTTTTCTGATGTTGTTTCTCACGGTCTGATTCGTCATTTTTTAAATTATATATTTTAAAAGGGTTCTTTCGTACATCGCAATAATATTGAAAAAAAAATTCTAAAGATTCTGGGAAGAGGAATTTAACCCATCCTTACGTAACACAACCTCAACACAACCAAAAAATTATTCTTCGTAATTCGTAAGTACCATAAACATATAAACTTTTATGATCACTAAATAATTAGGTGACTTTATGACATCATACTGCACGTTACTAAATCAACTCCATCAACATATTTAAGCTGAATTTTTACTTTGTCAAACGGGAAGTCCTTAAAAATATGTCTTGCTTGAAAACTCGAGATGAAAATGGTGAATTACAAAAAAAAACGACGCCCGGATGCATTTATTCCTTAAAGCGTCTCTACCGATGATGCTGAAGGTACTAGAAGTGGTGCGACGAAATAAAACACATTTTATTATAATGTACATCTCATGAATTTATCGAATTTTCGTTTTTTGTGGACCGTGGTTTGTTACTTGTTATTATCATACTAGCATTTATTGATTTATTTGTTCTCAGGTGACGCCGAAAAAATTCCTTAAAGGGGAGAGGGACAACGGAGAGTTATTATTTATTAATTCAAAATAATGATAGTATTATTACGCAATACGATAAACATAATTTTTTTAAATAGAAAAATATTTATTAAATATTTTTTAAATTTACATAGGCTTAGCATTTTTCAAAATCTAATCAGAAATATTACTTTTTTCTGACCGTTCCATTGCATGTTTTACAAAATATTTAAAATGATTTTTAAAGTGGAGAAAAGTATGTTTAATCATTTATCGGTGCGTTTTTGTAAATAAACGTAACCAAAGATTTGTAATCCGCATTACAAAAAAAAAACTGTTTTTTTTTATTTAAGATCATTATGTTTATCGTATTGCGTAATAATACTATCATTACATTGAATTAATAAAATATAAATTTGCGACGTCCCTCTCTCCATTAACTTATGTTTTAAATTAACTTTATTCCTAACTAACTGAAGTACCCGGCGTTGGCCGAGGATATGAATGGTTGTGTTACCCCTACCCCTAGCCGAGGTGTTGAACACGAAAGGCGTAGATACGACCTGTGCTTACGTGACTGTTGATTTTTGTTGGTAGTGAGTGAATGATTTGAAACTTAATAACTATACTGCAAACTTTAGGGGCAGAATATCACTCTTTGTAGAGGGACAGCAGTTTGGTATTTTTAAAGTTAATCTAATTTAATTTTTTAAAGAGATAAATCAAATTTAATAAGTTCTGCAAGCATTATGATGGTTTATTTGTGAAAGCTGTTTCGGCATTCAAAGCCAGTTTGAAAAGTGCTTTGATCACTGAAATAGAACAGTAATAAAAAACTAAAATACTTGCGAAAGTTCAAAAACATTTGGCATTAATTTAAATAAAAAAAAAATAAAAAATTTTAAATTTATTTAATATAACTATTTTTTTTACAGTAAGTATATAAATAAAACATGATTCATATAGGGTAACAAAAATATAATATAGCTGTTCCTCACCACAAAGAAAAAAGGTTCCTGTGTTTGGTGTGGTATACACATATAATAATTTTCATTTATATATATTTCCTATTAATAATAATAATAATAATAAGAATTGGATGATTTGTATAGCGCCGTTTTTGTGAAAAATCACCTCAAGGGCGCTGTGATGGAAGATGGCATTCAATATATTTTCGAAACCCGTGAATGTTCTAATTAGGCCTCTGCTGATTAAAACTGAGTGTTTAACTTGATTTCTTCTCTGATTTGTACAAGACATGACATAACATGCATAGGTACGTATAGTTAATAATACATGAGCGAGCAGCGCTGACATAGGACCCACACATATTAAAAAACTTAAATCCATTATTCATGAATAGAGAAGGCACATCTAGGAAGAACTTTTCCAATGAAGTCGTCCCGTTTGAACCTCGGGGCGTACCGATGAATATTACAAACCCCATCTGGGTTAAAAAGACTCCACTCCTATGAAAAAGAGGTCTTAAAATATAAACATAAAGCCTTACCTCTTATCCTTGTTTTCCTTGAAAATCAGCATTCAGGTGTGTAAAATCACTGAAAACCTCTGACAGAAATCTTCGAATTCTTGTCCACTTGGCAGAATTAAAACTGAGAATAAAATCCTGTCCTTAGATTTATTATTCTTCAAAAATTTTTTTTAAACTTATACAAGATCACTTGATACTTCTTTGATATCTCTCTGAATCACAAACTCACTTAGCACTGAAATAATTTATTTATTGTACACGAAATCTTGTTCACCGTTAGCGTAAATCACTTATAAATCAAAAAGACGAATTATTTAGCGACGTTAAAATCATTTATAATTATAATTTTTATTTTCACAGATTTTCTTTTTGAACGACGTTAAAACTTTTATATTTCATTAATTATTACATTTACAATAAAATACTTTTAAATTTATAACACCCAATTTAAATGTAATTAAATTATTTTTATTTTTATAATGTGGGAGTTAAAGGTACTTACTTATTTTATTATTAAATAACACTATTATCATTAATTCACAAGCACTACCAATAAATTTTAAACATTAAAAATCAAACACTATTATCATAAATGATTAAAATGTAATTTCATATACCTTTCGACGGGTGTTTTGGCAGTATTCTGTATAATTTTCTTTGTTACACCTTACTTATTTTCTTTTGTGAAAAATTTTCACAAACATTTCACAATGTCATATATATTTATTTTACATTGACGACATCTGCGCGTGGGAAGTCAGTTATTACCTGGGAAATAGAAAAAATTAATTATTTAACATTTTTATTTAAGTGACTAACTGACATGTTATCATTGGGTTAAATATAGAAATTAAAGTACCTACAAAATGCTTTGTTCAAATGGAGATATATTTTTGGAAGGAGTGTAAGGGGAAAATACGACGCGAATGTGAATGGAAGAAGAAGCCGGGGAAATTCGACGAAGACATGGCACGATCAAATTCAACAAATGCTTGAGTCGGGCCATGCCAGAAGTCGGAATAGCAGAAGATAATGCATGAGACGTTGTATCAATCCGAATGAAGTAAAAAGTATATGCCAAGTTCGAGTTATTTGGCGGTCCATCCTGCGGGGAAACGGCGCGATGGTTAGTTGGAAGTATTTTTTTATTGCTTATTTGATGAATATTCTAACAAGTAAATTCGATTATTTTTCAACATTCGTTTTATTTTTTTAATCAAATTCCATTAATTATATTAAAATATTGAGTGATAGGATATCATGCAATTAGAGATCGATAGCAACTTATCTGTTTTTTAAATATATTTTTTAATCTTTACTTAATAACGTATTATTTAAACATTATCCGATGCCACCCTTTTTGTATAAAACAAGCGATATATCGACAATCATCAGATTTGAAGCACTGCTTGAAACGACTTTAGATATTTTTATTATATATATATTAAAATCCATACAACTCAAATCTTCTCCTCTATCGTTTCCCCAAAATCCCCAAAGGAATCATTCCTCATATATATTCAATCAGTCATATTTCCTCCCTCTCCAAACACAGAAGTTAAGGCTTTTGCGCAGTAAAAAATACCAAAAGAACAATTTATGTTTTAAGACTTAAAAGGACGTGACTAATCTATATTTATTATTATCAGCTTGGGATAGACAATGTGTTTATTTTTATTGGTCAATATAAAGTCATTTATTAATTAAAAACACCTCAAGGGTAATTTTCTTAATTGAATGTAAACGGCAGCATTGTCTGAAGAAATACGTGTTGAATTGTTTTTTAAACGGGATTTTTTTACAGTAACTCCACACAGGAGGCCATGGAGGAAATAATTTCCCTCAAGACCTATATCATCTTTGGGGATGCTGTGTGGATGGTCTATTAGAGGATAGGAAGGAGTGAACATGTTGTAGGGTGGAGGAAACACCGAGGCTTTCAGATCATTCCACAACCGAGCTGTTGAACACAAGAACGAGTCGTAGAAGCGACCCGTTCTCATGTGACAAATGTCAAACGTGTGTTAATGTTGGGCGCGTTTCCCGACTACACACCGATGCCGAAGGGATCGGTGACGCTAGTTCCTCAAAGCATTCCCACCTGAAACTTTTAAACTCGACTTTATTACTTTTGAATTACCAAACTCATAAATTTATCGAAGAAAGCAATCACTTTATTTTAAGCGGTTTTTATGTGTTCGTTTTTGATGAAGGTTGAGTTTAACCGAAACAGGTCGATAATGGTTAAACATAAATAAAATAACATGGCATAAAACATTAAAAAAATTCATTTCATTGCCGACAACCCGAGCGTTTATTAGCGTGTAATTGATATGGTTATATACACTCCACCTTTCTCACTAGATATCACAGAAGAATAATGTTTGTAATTTGTGTAGAATAGGATCACAAATTAAAACTTTGCAGCAAAAATCTGTTTGTATGATGCAGTTATAATTCTCGAATGGTGAGATCTGGAGTAATGAAATGCGCATATGGTTTTGCTTTGAATTTCTGGATCAAGGATCCGTTTCCTGCTCGAAACGTTATTTGCGTCAGGAACTATGGAGGTTTGATACGAGTATGTTCAATTGTCCAACTTGGGAGACATATTAATTTAGGAGGCGCCGCCTAGGTACCGCTTCATTGAATAATCAACACCTCTGCCATAGATCACCCCCAAGGTGTTCACTACGTTTGGTGACCTTGGGGTTCATGAGGTGAGGTTTATCGAGGTCTTGGCGGCGGGTGCATCTGCCCATCATCTGCGTGGTGTGCCATCTGCCGGATAGGGAGATCGAACCTCTTAACCTCTCCAATCGTACTCACTCGACCTATTGATCGCCATCCGTTGCAATGGAAGGGATGGCTTAATGGTTCTCTGATAAATCAACATATTGATTAACTTGGAGGGTTTACGATAAGCCGACGTAGCTCAACGGTGGAGCATCTGACCGGCAATCAGAAGGGTGCAGGTTCGAGTCCTGTCGGCGACATTTATCTTTTCTCGGAAGGTTTTTTCAATTTGGATGAGTGTTTCAGGCTAATAATTATTGTTTATAAAAATAATTGTAAGTTATAAGTTATAAATCTAGTTATGGGTTAAATAAATCATTTGTAAAACGCCTCTGGGGTGATTTTCCCACAAAATGGCGCTACAGATGTAATCCAATAATTATTTTTATTAACAAACTGATGTGTACTCGGCCTTGCTCGGGATTATTTGTTGTTGTTTTAAATAAAGTGATGAAGTTTCGATTTCTTGCTTGTCGTTTGGGTGCCATAATGTATTTGATAGCGAAAGTAATGCCTTGTTACGAATATTACTATCTCTAAACAAAGAAACATTAATATGAAAATTTTATTTCATTCCATAATTTTTTTTTAAATATGTCTTAATAATGAACTTCTTAAGTAGGTGCCTACGTGTGTTTCCATTTTGAAAATATTCTACATAAACAAACATTCATTTTTTGAATATGTAATCTGTGGCTAACCAGAGTGGTATATCTATGGGCTAACCTCAATACAAAATGGCGGGATCAGTGTTTTTCATACTAATTTAAGAACGTTATAGCAACAGTTTTACACATTGGATTTCATTTAAACTACTATCTAAATCTTCCCGGTACTAATAAGAACAAACTATGCTATTTGCAGCGAAACCCGTCTAGTAATTTTCGGGAAAATCTATGACAGACAGACAAGCATTCATTTCAAAGTATAGAGATCAGAAAAAATCCTGTTAAAATCTTGGAAAAGAGTAGTAACAATCAGTAGACAAAATACGTTTAGAAGGTATTCTCCCGTAAAAACTAGTTTTCATTATCAAAACTAATAAAGTCAATGACCTAAGCTTCGATAACACATACTTTCAAAAGAATAATATTTTATATTTTTGAAGGCGAAAAACATACTGAATTGTAAACGGCAGTTCTATAAAATAGCCTTGTATTTATTTTCCATAGTAATGAAGGTTACACAATTTTTTCTATGTCAGTAAATGATATCCTCATGACAAAGTTCACATGATGTGTTTTTGTTGGAAGGTACTAAGTGGATAAATTAGCGTTAATTTTGCACGGGTACTTAAACGCGTTTATCAAAAATTGCACGAATTACATTAAGTTAAAAAAAATGTTCACGATTCAACTGCGGAAAAGATTTGTTATGATAAAACATCACTTATTTAGTTATTATATTTTACGAGTTCTTCAAATAATGCGTTATCGTTTTTGGGCGTCATAATTAATAAATTAATAAGAATTAATAAATGAATTAAATAACTTACTTTGTATTCAACCCTTTATTAATACACAGATATATGCATCTTTTGAAAGCGATGCTTTCTTCATCAGGAATATATACAATAATATAATTAATAATTTAATCATTTATAAAAATGACGCCACAAAGTGAATACCAATCATTTGAAAAAAATGTAATACGAATTACTTTCATTTTTTAGTATATTCTCTATCCTGATGGGGGAATCTTTGCTTCTGAAACATGTAGATATTTATATATTAAAAGCACTGATTTAAAAATAGTAATTTTTATTAATATGTTGTAATTAAGTTTTTTAATTTTATTTGAGACACAAACAGGACATTTATGAAACATGAAAAATCTCTATAATCACTGTAAATGTCCCTAGACTAATGTATTTGCAAGATTTTTTTATTAAATAAGGCACAAACGAATCACATGATTACAACAACAACAAAAAACTAAATATCATCAAAATCAACATTTATTATTACCCATACCATCTTTTCTACAATAACAGCATTCAGTGAGTGAGAGCGGCGGCCGACGAATGGGCAAATACTTATTTGTATATTTCTATCAAGGTGTTGAGGTACTCTTTCGGCCGTATTGCAGGCAACTCCCCGAAACAGTCACAAGCAATATGCCTGGTATTTGAGTGCCCGTCGTCACTTTATTATATAGAATCGCTTCATGATAAATATATTAATTGTTTTTTTCTTTAATTCGTAGAACTGAACACAAAAAAATAAATTATTACTTTTAAAAACCCGTCCACGTTAGAATTGGGTGGGAGTAAATAAAATCATATAAACAAGTCGTCACAAAGTGGATTAATCGCAGTTTGAAAATTGCCTTGAACGCCGGAAGAGCTGTCACAATAATAAAAACTAAAAATACTTGCAGAACTTAATAATAACATTATTAAATTTGATTTACAATAAATTAAAAAAATAGAATAAAGGAGTTCTACGAATTAACCAAAAAACAATGAATAAGAAATGTTTACTAAAAGCTGATGTGTATTCGGCCTTGCCCGGGTACAATAATTGATTGGAGAGCGAAAGTAACTATCTCCAAATAAACAAACATTCATTTAAATATTTTATTTCATTCGATACGTTTATTTTTTCAAAATATATCTAAAACTTCATAAGTACTTGTTTTCCATTTTGAAAATATTCTACCAAAAAAATCTTTTTCTTTTGAATATGTAATCTGTAGCTAACCAGAGTGTTATATCTATGGGCTAACCTAATTAAAACATGACGGGTTCAATGTTTTTCACACTAATTTTAAAACGTTATAGCAACAGTTTTACATATTTGATTTCATTCAAACTACTTTCTAAACCTTCCAGGCACTAATGAAAACAAACTGTGCTCTTTTCAGCGAAACAAGTCCAGTGATTTTCGAGAACATCGAGTACAAAGAAATAAACAAACTTACATTGATTTTTATATATACGAGTATAGATGACACTAAAAAGTGATTTTTAATTTATCGAATAAGTAAATATTAATGCATACTTATTATTATATTTTAAAACATTAAATTAATAAGGATTTATAATAATTCAACTTGAACACAAAAAACAGTTTTTTAAAAAAGTTTTCTATATTTTTCGAATGGTTCAGAACAAAATTTTGTCCCCTTTATTTTTGTTTACTCTACCATGGCGCAATCACGTTTATTCTAAATATAACTTTTGTGTTTTATCAGTGAGTGTATGAAAAATAATTTTAACTCATTTGTGATAGATTGAGTCGTTATCATTACAGCAAATAAACAATATGAACTTTGACCCAAAACGAAGAAGAGATAAAGCGGCAATTGCTTCGTGAAATTAAGGTGAAAATTTTGCTTCCGGATGCGAATTCACTATTTGATTCTACTTATGACTTTTTTTTCTGTTGAAAAAAACGTTTGAATCTTGTTATTGTATATATTTGCAAATACTTGTCCAGGTTAAGTATCGTTTTCAAGTTCAAATCTCACGTGAAGTTGTATAATAATTGCAATATAATGTGAATGTATTTAAATAAATTATTAACCGAGTACCTGTGTGATGATTCAATGCAATGTTTTTTTAACTGTTTTTTGTTCTTGAACGTTCTGGGTGACTTTGCTTATGTTAACGCGGTAAAAAATAATACGTTTTGCAAAATCATCAGATAATTTGATGATCATATTCAATAATTGCTTGAACTGTTAAAGATAAATGTTAAAAAAAAATCACGTTTTAAAGGTCATTAGAGAGGAGGTCATTTGACTGATATAAACAACACGTGGAATTGAATGTACGAACGAACCGTTTTTTGAGCTCTGATCTTTAGATGGATTTTATCGATTTGATAGGTAACTAAGTAAAGGGAAGGTTAGAAATTGCTAGGTTCTTTAGAACTGGTAAGAAAACAAAAATTATATGTTCGCGCCTTAATAACTTAAATATCAAAATTAAATAAAAATAATAAATGCCAAATTTTAAATAAACAATAATATTTTCTTCCGTTCTTCCCGGAAATCCTGCAATTACCCCTACCCATTTGCTTACCCCCCATTCCAACACCTAAAATTTATATGTCTTGTCAATATTCTATATCATAAGATAGTTATAATATTCTCATGACGAAGGAAGGGTGCTTCCGAAACCGGTAGAGTGCTAATAAAATAAAAGTGGTCTATAACAAATTTATGCGTTTTTTTATTATAAATTAGTTTTAACGCAAAGTCCGATTTTAAAGATGTTCCCTTTCTTCCCATCCCCACCCCCTACCTCTCTACCTACCCCTCTACCACTAAAACTTTGATGCTCTGTCCTGTTCTACCCTAACGTACTGTCCCTTTCCCACACTTTCTCTGTCTCCATTATGATATCCCTGTATTTTAATTTTAGTTTATATGTGTACTGAATAATTTATATTTTATAATATATATATATGTATTTTACATTCTATTTTTGGATTAGTACGAAAAATGTATTTTTTTATAATCATAGCGAAATTTTAACTTAATTTGAATGACTTTAAGCTCTATAATTGTTGTTCTATGTAATAAACTATTATTCATGAAATAAAATTTAATATTAAGAGTATTCATGATCAAATGAATTATCAATACGGACATTGTGATAATATTAATATTCAATACTATTATTATTCTTTCGGTTAAAGTTTCTAAAAAGGTACATAATTTTATTTTTTATGTTCAAGTATCGTTTACAATGAATACAATATAAAATTTTAAACTTTCAAAACTCATTCTTATTTTGACATTTGACTTTCTAACCTCAAAACTGATTAAAAACGACCGGCCATAAATTTGGAGTATTTTGGCGAACTTTGAAAAATTTAAACTTTGAGAATTATTTTAATTATGAAAACTAAATTTAGAAAAAAACAACGAAATTTACTGTTATTTAAGGTTGAACGTCATTATTGATAAAAAAATGGACTGTAGTTCTTTATTACACTAAACTTTACCTTAGCCTTCTACGTCCATGTGCTTCTCATCGACGAATCATCAGGAAGGTAAATCTAATAAAATCCCTGTACTGTACCGCTCATCATAAAATTTGCGATCCTTTCCTTAAAACGAACAAAGAAAATATTTATAATAAATACCACCTCCACTAACATGCAATGCGCAGTGTTTCCAATGTTGTCCCCTGCGTGAAAAACTGTATATACAATAAACTAACAAATAGCGTTAATCTAAAGTGACCTGCCAGGTAAGTATGGCCCTGTATAATATCTGTCCGTCAATAATACAAGTAATTTTTACACAGCATCACCCTTATTGGTGATACAGTGCACATATATGCTTAGTTAGCTTTAAGTTATAATGAAGGATCCATTTTAGTAGTAGAATAGAGCCTCGGAATAATATTTATACAACGCAATTAGAAGTGAATTTTCACAAAAACGGCGCTAACAAATCATTAAAATATTATCGTTATTTTTATTGAAGAGTAATGAAAAAAAAAACTTTGACAATTTTTGTAAAATAGTAATATACAATCATTAATTCTAATTAACACGTGTACATGATTATTTACATATAATTTTTATTTTTATGTGTTTTTAAAAAACACGTAAAAAGGATTTACTTAGTGGCTTGTCATAATTATAATATAAATTTGTTTTGAACGACTTCAATTTAATATATATATATAATAATCTCGACCGGTTTCGGTAGTAGCCTTCTTTCGTCAGGAATATATTAAAACTCTTTAAAAAGTTGTAATATATTCCTCACGAGGGAAGGGTACTTCCGAAACCGGTCTAGATTATTATACATATATTAAATTAAATTGGTTTAAAACAAATGTATATGTTTATATTATAAAAAAAGATGTACCCATATAAAAAAGCCTCCTGGGTATTTAAATAAATAAAAATATTTAAAAATTCACGAGCTTTTAAAAATGTCTTTCCCCTTAATTTTGATTAACAGTATGGATTTGTGGAAGGACGAGAATCGCATTATCAGCTTTATATTTCGCGTAGTTTTCGAGTCAAGTCAATGTCATGCCATACGACAGCTATAATTATGCTACAACGTCACACCTCGTAATTGTCAAGTCACGCTAATGTCATGCCATTTTCAGTGCTGTGGTTTTCACGTCAGACATTTAAAAAGTATTCGCCAGGTACGTACTTAGTTGCGGTGCATTTATTGGCTAGGGAAAGTTAATTACATATGAATCGTTTGTGGATTCTGTAAGCACAATTTATTTGAATCAATAAAGTGGTGCACATGTTATAATGGATGAATAGGGTGGAAACTATTCATGTTGCCAAGGGAAAGTGATAAATGTGTTTAAAATATCTAAGCATTCTGTAAATCGCTGAATGCTTTCAATAAAACTTAAATCAGATTCGTACTACTGATTCTCCATCATTAAAATCATATTGAATTTTCATAAACATAAAAGAAATGTAGATTAGATTAGTTTAACCTGGTAGATACTCTTAGTATCGCCCTGGTGAAAGACCAGCATTGATAATCAAAATGTTGCTTGAAATGAATTTAGCCATTCTTGTGTACCAGTTCAGAATATTTAATTCTTTGTCGGAGTCCCGAGGTTTAGAGGTAACTTTCCCTGAGTAAGAATCCGGATGTCGCGTGTTCAAATCCCGGCGTGCGCAAGCAAACTTTATTTGATTAATTAGTGTTATTTCATAATTTATTCAATTAAAATAATATAGCATATATGCGGCACGTTCTAGAGTGGTACATAATTTCAGTATCGCCCTTGCGAAAAACAACCATTCATAATCGAAAGCTTGCTTGAAATTTGGTGAGCAGATCTGAATAGTCAGATACTTCCCAATTTCCCTCCCTTCTATCTCATTCCTCTTCCCACTACCTTTAGCCTCACAACATACCCCAAAATTGGGGATTCGATAATCTCACCGGTTGCAGACGGTTGGAACTCTAGTGCGGTACTCACATTAAAAAACAATTACAAAAACAGGTATTTCTCAACCATCCACTTCCCCATTTCATTCTCTTCCACACATCCTACAGCCTTACAACATACCCCAATTTCAGATGCTATAATCCCACTGGCTCCGGATATATACTTTTTTATATGAATACCGCACAAGAGTCCCAACTGCTCCCAACCGTCTAGAGCCAGTGAGACTATGATATTCCCAATTGGGGAATGTTGTGAGGCTGAAGGTATTGGGGAGGGGAAGGAGAAGGAGAAGAGAAAGGCGGGTAAATACCTGGCTATTCAGATCTGGTCACCAAACAGGTTAAAATCCATATCAAGCAACGTTTCAATTCTAAATGGTGGTCTTTCACCAGGGCGATACTGAGAGTATCTTCCACTCTGGAACGTGTGCAAATATACTATATATTATTTTTAAATTAATTAATTATGAAACAGCACAAATTAATTAGGTAAAATTTACTTGCGCACGCCGGGATTTAAACCCGCGACCTTTGGGAGCAGTTCGGACTCTTGTGCGGCATTCACCTATCTACCACTAGATCGTAAATTTTTCGTCTATCTTGTGGACAGTTAAAATTGAAAAAAATATATATAAACTAAACTCTCCAGCTAGAGTATAATAAACATTTGACCGTGATCGCTTTTCTTACAATTTAATTATCAAACGTAAGCCCACGATCATGTACGAGTATTTGATAACAACCAGACCGATTCTAGTTTTAGATAAGTACAGACTAGCAGGCGTGTAATCAAAATCCTACAATTCACAAATAAAACAGAGATCAGTCCGATGGTGGGAGGAATAATGAGTATTTCTGGATGCTCCTGAATCACCATACAATTATCAGTGTGGGATATAAATACGGTCTTCAAACACATGTGCAGTGCGCAGTTATGTTCTATCTGTATAAGATCTCCTGTCTATAAACTCTACCTATATTCTTCGATCTCATCTCACAATTATTTAATATTTTCTTATATGCTAACTTTGTAAAAAAAATCTACTATTTACTTTATTATGAAATTACTCGCTTTGAACAAATGTACGAGTAGTTAATCAATATGATCGTGTAAACATTATGTTATTAATTAAATGTAATATTGCAAGCAATATTATTTTGCACTTTGATTGATGGGTTGATAGCTGCAATTTGTTGGTTTTAAAATGATTTAAAATGGGTAATAGGTTATCGATTATAACGATTATAAGTTAGGTTGCAGTATAATAATATCATCAAGATAATATAATTTTTTTTTAATGGAATTCAACAATGAATTTACAGATTCCAAATTACTAATTATCATGATAGATTGGAATATTTTTTTTTCTTAAATTGAAATAGGTTTGATTATTCTCTTTTATTTGTTTGGCATTAACTATGTGACAATTTCTAAACATTTTGTTTTGAAGAGTTTTATCCGCTATATGCTTTTGTTACTTAATTTTATTTATTTGCTACCGGTTTCGACACATCCGTGTCATTCACTAGCGTTCTTAAAACTAACGTAAATTAAACAAGTACAGAAATAATTCGACATAACTACGTGAGGGTAATAGGACTGAAAGTTTGTGATTTGGAGGGGGGTGGGGTGGACGGAGTCAAAATAAAAAGAAACATGGTTAACAAAGGTGATTTACAGGGTGCCGTTATTTTATTTACTAAATTAATTTTCGATTTATTTATTTTTAAGGTTTCTAATGCGCACAATTTAAAACATGTATTATTATTTGAATATTTAAACTTATTTTCTTCTTTGTTGGAGCTATTACCTGTCCATAATAAATGATCAGCAAACTCGGGACAGTTATTATTTCCTAAATATAGTTCAGGTTTCTTAATAACAGTTTTTAAATTTTTAGTAGTTATATCCACATGCTGTGCATCACATTCATTACAGTCTGCCTTAGAATCTTTAGAAATAAATAAAAAAAAATTCAGAGATTAATTTAGCAAAAAAAGTAATAGCACCCTATGAATCACCTTTGTTAACCTTGTTTCCTTGATATTTTCACTCTTCTCCATCTGTACAATGCAATTTGACCAATGAGTAAGATGCTGCGTTAAAATGTATCTATCATTTATATTATTTACAGCCAGATATATATATACAGGATAATTTAGATTTACATTGCTTATTAGAGAATTTTAGATACAGTTCGAAAAATTGGAATTTTTGCATACTATTCGAGATACTATTTAATCCTCGTATCTATTTTAGCTATTTATGGTTAATTTTTAGGAACATGTTTTATAACAGTGTTTTACTCTAATTGATTAGAATTTATCTTTCTAAATGTGATTCGTCCCTCGATAAGAAACAGATCGAGATAAAAGGAATCGAATAATGTTAATCCAATAAGATTACGTATAATTAGAATACATAAGAAGTACCAGAACGGTACTCGCGGGTATATTGAATTTATTGATATGTCAGTCGGAAAAGGTAAGTTTTTAGTTTATACCGAAATCCTATTGGGCTTGTTTTCCATTTTAGTCACGGGAGAATTTATTATATTATTTATTAAATTTCAAACTAAGTTATTTTGAAAAGAATTAAAGAAACATGTTATAAGCATAAGCCCGAATCAATAGTATTTGTAAGAAATCTACATTGGTATTCTCGTTACTTGTTTTTGTTTATGTTTTTTTCTTATTATCATAATACATGGTACATTGATTTGAATAACCATAAGACCTTCGTCATGAAATGCACGAGTACCTGCAATAACTCAATTCAAGAAGAACAACTTTTACAAAGTTATTTTTTTATTCTTAACCATTGAAGATAATTCTCAAAATCAAACATGAAACCGAAAAGACACAAAAAAAGAAAAGGACAATGGTAGCACCTTGGAATCGAATCCAAGGCCTCGCGGTCTATCCAAAACCTACCGCTCTAATCCACTGTGCTAATGTTAACCCAATCCGATCCGTCATTTTTTAAAAATCTTTATCATACTTTGATTTCTAATAACTGTTCATCTTCAATTAATTCCGACATATTTTTTTGGCTGCAACATTTATATCATGACTATAAGATTCTACCAGAATTTATTTTAAACTTTAGATAGTGTCTCGGATATACCTATCCGATTTTTATTTATATGGTATACCTGTTGACCTTTTCTACTAGTGTAGGAATAATATCCAATTTTGAAATAATTTATCGAAGATTATAAACTTCATTGTAATATATTTTAAATCATTGAAGATAATCTTAACAACGCTCATAATGAAATATGAAACCAAAAATACACTTTTTTGTGTGCCTTTTAGGTTTCCATTTTTAGAGTTTTTAATATTATCTTCAATGATTAAAAATATATTACAATTATGTTTATAAACTTCAATTAATTTTTACAAATTTAAAAAAAAATTTATTAAATAAAAACCAAAAATTCCTGACATTATATCCTGAAGACTGGTGGGAATATAATTGACAACATAATTGGAACGTAAAATTCTCCCTGAGCGACGAAACGAATTACTGTATTTTCTAGTAACGGAACAGTTGTGCAATTAATTGGCTTGTTAGTTCCAGGCAATGTGGCATGCGCCTACCTTGGTTAAGAGTATTACATGTTAACAAGGGGCAATTTTAAGTCTTAAATCGGTTATTTTAACCATAAAGCAGAAATTCTGTGAACTGAAGAAGCAAAAACCAATCGGTGACCTCTGGTGTCAAATTTCAGCAATTCAATTTAAAAAAATTATTCGATTTATTATCAAATTACAACAATAACTGGAAAGCACAGAATTGACGAAACCTTTTCTGTCTTGAATTTAGCGCAACAATATTAAGTTTTTTTTTTAAATACGTGATGGGTTTATTGTCTCGGCACACGATCCTTTCCGTATTTACATTCATACAGCGTATTAAAAAGACTTTTCTGTTATGCTGACTCACGCCAAAATCAGACTCGGGTATTTGAATTAATTGATCGTGCCATGTCTTCCACAACTTCACATATCCAAAACATCTATATTTTCAAAAAGTGGATTAAGAAAAATATTGATGTTACTCGGGTAAAGCCGGGTAGTAACTTCTAACTACCAATGGCTTGCCGTCCATAAAGTCTGAAAAGCTGTTTCTATCCTAAAACACAAGAAGAAATCATAGACAAATTTTATTCCCCCACTCATGACTGATCAAAAATATTCTCTCCATGAATTTAGTAAGGAACTTGTACGTCCATTTATCACTTGGCCGTAACAATCAGCGGAATATAATGATAGATAGAATGACAATTTTGAAATAACTAACTGACTAACAACCATCATGCCGTTTCTCCGCAGGGGTATGCAGAGACGAAGAACCGCTAAACAACTCGGTCTTGGCACACACTCCTTGCTTCATTCACATTCATACATCGTCTCATACATAGTTTTCTATTATTCTGTTTGACTTTTGACATGGCCCGACTCAAGTATGTGATTCACTTGATCGTGCCATGTCTTCCTCGAGCGTCTCCGGTGTTTTCTTCCATTCACATTCGCGACGTGTATTCTCCTTACACTCCTTTCTTCCTCTACGTGCCAAAACCATTTGAGGGTTCCTTTTTTAATCTTACTCGTTACGCTCACATCAGCCTTACATTCTGTCGTTCATAGTTTTATAAAAAATACGCCTCAGGGATCACATCTCTACAAAAAAATTTCAACATTTTCATATATTCATTGCATAATTCATAATTCCCCGAATTTAAAAAAAACTACATACATGCACAATGGCCATATAGCATTGCACGCCACTGCTAACTTCACATTTACAACTATGAATGTCGTCCAAAATTCAGGATATACCCACATTTAATATGTTGATTACCATGAATGTATTATTAACACAATCATGACTAGCCGTGTGGATTTTTCTCCAACTGAAATGGTTCCCTAATCGGATTCAAGGCGAACTACGGACCTTCTCTAATGGGCTATTTCCCTGTTCTATTATTAACCGTTCTGTATGCGCAAGCAATTATAATATCTGCATAGACGCCCATATACGTATTAGGTGCATATTATGCAGGGATTTTTATCACAGCCATTTAACATATAGTATATTTCTCATTCACAATTTGGGAGACAAAAACTATTTTGGTTGCATTATTAATTAAGGTTTAATATTTTCAATTTTATTTTACTCATACTTGCTCCAAATGTGTAAAAGGAACCTAAAATACAGCTTTTGCAAAGCTGGAAATTAATTTAAATGTAGAAACATAAATCTATAAGCAATTGTTTATGAAATGAGTTGTATGTAGTTAAATATAATATATAAGCCTGTAAAAAAATATTTTGAATTAAATTAAAGCGACATAAGTGTAAAATATATTTTTTTTAATTTTAGTTAAAGTTTAAAAATATTTTATTTTATTTAAAAATCGGTAAATGTATAAATAAGTTCTGCTAGCTAATTATTATTATGCTTGACTGGTGTTTCGCCTTCCGAAAGCATTATCAAACTGTGGAGAGGCCACTTATTATCTATTCATATTATTTATATGTAGGTACTTGTAAATAAACTCAGAATGTTTTAATTTTTATTACCAATGCTTTTATTATTCTCCGAGCAAATTAACGGTTATGTTACACTGCAACGTATCCTTACTTAAGGGTTATAATGCACTATTTTTAAAAATATAACTAAAGGTCATTAACAATTCGCCTCTGAACTTATTACTTAGAATGGTACTTACACTATGTTATTCCTGTATTTGTTTGATTTATTATCTTTGAACCTACTGTGATGTATTGCACCTGTTTATTATAACTTACTTTATATGTAAAAGCCCATATAGGGCTTATATTATACACTTAATAAACAAATATTTAAGATTGATGTTTCCAAATTAATTTTTATTTGGAATTAAGGGGTTTTGTTCATCCCATACAAAATTATACTAACTTTCTCATGGGGTATGATTGATAAGTGGGGAAGGAATTATATTAATTTGTTCGTTTATTAAAATATCTTTTGGATTATAAATTTTTTTATTAATTTCCATTGTTCTAAGACGTTAAGTTTACGGACCTTATTTTGAATGTGCAACAGAATTGGGTAATTATTATCTGTGAATGAGTGGTTTTTGTTGAAGAAATGTTTAGCAAATTTTGACTTTAATTTTTTATTTTATTTTAAAGGATCTCATGTGTTTGTTAAATCTAGTATTAAAGTACCGGCCATTTTGTACAATACATATCGAGTTGCATTCGTGACACTGGAGATAACACTTTTTTTATTTGGATATTTTAATTATTTCTAATTTTGAAACTGTCAATTCATGGTGGAATTGCATAATTTTTTATTTTTTTTATGTAAATAGGAAGCACATATAAAATACCAAGGTAAAATGTAACTAGGAATTTTGTCGCAGACATCCAAGGCGAAATCTAAGAAGGATATTACCCTGATGTGTACCTATTATAATATAATAAAATATTTTAAAGACCCAACAAAAATGTACCTGGTTATCCGTAGTTCATGTAACTTTAGGAAAAAAACTGCAAAAAAATCATATTAGCAAACAAGACGGAAATCACAGGGAAACAACAAAACTAGAAAGAACCATCTGTTCAAATAAAAGCAGACCCAACGCCATTATTTAACTTTAAAAAAACTCATAGATTCAGTAAATAAACACAATGTAATCCGTCTTCAAGGGGGTAATAAACCAACAGGAAAGTTGTTTATAAAAACATAAAAATAATTAGTACCGTCAGCAATATAACAAATTTCAAGACATAAATAAAAATAATATTAGAAAACAGGAGAACTCCCACCCGACATCGATGCTATATATCTATGGATAGGGTGAAACCGGTCCGGTCGAAAATAAATAAGTGGAAAAAAGTTACAAAGGTTTTTTTAATAAAGAAAAAAAAATCATTTGGATGTTTTACTTAATGACTTTTTAAGAGAAGATCCTATATTGTTTTATCAATATCTAAAACACATATATCAAGATTTTTTTTCAATTTTATTAGATGTTGGTCAGACGAATTAAAAACATCCAAATTTATTGTTTGTTTTATTATTAACCACCGGGTAAATTAGGTTAATGTTATTTTTGTGTTTTTTATGGTTAATTATTTTGTCTATATCTCTAACCTTGAAACCGTTATTTTTAGCTATTGTTAGAATTAAATTTTTTCCCTCTCGTATGCTTTATTATCGAGTGGGATGTTAAATAAACCTATGTATCATTGAATGGTTAGCAGACAACCTAATAACTGTAAATAAAAAAGGAGTTAAATACTATACTTAAGACCTTAAATCTACTAAAAATGTTATTAAGACAATAAATACTACGTGTGAGTCATATCAGCTGTTTGTAAACATCTTCTAAGTTGGACACAGCTTCCTTTCTCGAAATTCTGCTATACAGCACTAAAGTACAACTTCCCTCGTTCCACTGTTTATTGGTTTATACATTTTAAATAAATTGACAATATTAATTAAACTAAAGTAAATTTGTAATGTGTGATTGAAATTAAATAGTTAAATGCAGATTTTTTACAACCAAGAACAAAATGTCAAAATCTTGATATATCATACTAATCACATTTTGTAGTTCCAAAATAATAAATATTTACATTATTTCTTGTATTTTTTCAGCATTCACTATATAGCAATTTGTAAACATTCTGTTTGGAAGTTTTATTTACTATGTACTTGCCATAGCTTCAATAGAGAAAAAACTATGTTTAAACATTCAAATATTGATACATATTTTAAATTGTGCTCCTTAGAAACTTTAAAATTAACAAAAAAATTAAATCTAAAATTAATTTAGTAAACAAGATAATAGCTCCCTGTAAATCACCTTTGCTAACCATGTTTCCTATTAACTTTGACTCCTCCCACCGCCCACCCCTCTCCAAATCACCACTCCCTCTACCCTCACCTAATGGTGACTAATTTTGTTTCTGTACTTGTTTAATTTAAGTTAGTTTTAAGAACGCTAGTGAATGGCACGGTTGTGTCGAAACCGGTAGCGAATTTAATAAATCAAAAATAGCAAAAGTACATAGTAAATAAAACTTCCAAACAAAATATCTACATTATTCTATCAAGCTGTACCTATATAAAATACAATACTTTCCAAAAATTGAAACGTGAAACAAAAAGTGGGAAAAATGGTAGTAGAATACCGTTGTTTGTTTGGCCTTCCCATGCGGTATCCGAGTAGTGTTTTAAAAGAACGAACTTGTCCCTCCAAGGACGTTTTCGAATCGCTGCAGTGCCTCGCAAGCCGAAAGAGTTATCAACAGAAATCATCGCATCAATAGCATTAAATTTTACCTTGCATTACTTAATGATAAGAAATTATAATTTACATGGATGTCTTTTAACATATGGTCTTAAATACATGGTTATTTAGTGAAAATAAATATTTTTCTACTAGCTAAGTAAGATCATCTCAAATTGTAATGAAGTAACTAGAGGCGCCGTTCCATAAATAAGCCTTTGTTACGTAATACGCACTTTGTTTGTAAAACACATCTTGTACAGCCTCTATTATGAGGAATGGCACCTATGTTGAGTATTATCAGGTAGCTAGTAGGTACCTTATTGTACGTAGCATTGACAAGACGCTATAGAAATTATCACGTGTATGGATTATTCATCGCGTGTTATACAAAACAGGAATTCTCGTTAAAAATATATGATCATTTAACCCTGTACTAGCTAAATAATTAGTTACGGATATTGTTTTTGAATAAATGTCATAGAAATTAAATCCATCGAGTAAATAACTTTATTTTTTTAATTTACTGACTGAGAAAAAATATTATGAAGAGCTAGTTATCGAACCATAAGAAGTATAGAAATACTCGGAACAGTGAATCTTTGGAAGAAGTGTTTGAGGTTGGGAGGAATGTTCGTGTGAGATAGAGATTCCATCTATAATGACAGATAAGGATATGCAAAAGGTGAATGCAGGAATTTAATTTATTGGAATACTGAATGCAATAGTCGTTAAATGGAGGAAGCGAGAATAGCAGAGGAAGGATGGAAGTTTAACTGAATGCTGTAGTATTTAAATCCTTAAGGTTTAGCGTGTGACGAAACAATGTACCTGTATTACGATGGTGCAGATCTGAAAAGAATCCTGGACTGATGTAGGTGTAAAGATCTAAAGAAAAATGGTAAGAAAGGGACATTCATATAGTTTAAGACATGTAAGCGTTGGTGGACAGAGAAAGCAGTGCTATAAGGATAAATGAAACGCAAGTGGATGAAAGAAAAAATAGGAGACGTCAATCACACACTTTAGGAGGGTCGTGTCAAAAATCGACATAATTGATGAGTATGTTTACATTTAGGAAAAGCAATTAATGCCGAGAAGGATTTTTTTAATATGAGTACCCAGATGCTCCGAACCGCCTGGAGTCAGTGAGACCAGAGCATCTCCAATTGAGGTATATTGTGAGGCTGAGGGTAGTGAGGAGGGAAAAGAGATAGGGTAAAGGAAGGTAGTGAAGAGGTAGTTGGTGACACAAATCAATCAAATCAAGCTCATTTGCATAAGCCGAGATTAGAACCTGCAACCTCCGGATTCGTAGTCAAGTATCGTCACCACTCAACCACGGTGTTGTGCAGCGTTCTATCTCATCTAAATAACCCTACGGCAAAATGGCATGACAAAGGTAGAAGGTAATCATTTTAAAGAAGCTCTTGCTTATATAGGTATACTGTATCATAGGACTACTGCGGGGTAAGGGGAGACTGCGGGCGGGTGTTTCAAACGATTTCAAACCAGTTTGAACCACTATCGGTCTGCACAAATACATTCAAACGTTTGCTCTTTAAAATGGCTTGCCTGTAGTTTGGTGTGCATAAATAAAGGGAAAAAGCAGGTTGTTTTTGATAGAAAATTTATGATTATCCAATAGAATCTTTATATTTCCCGTGAACATGTTAGAAAAGTGACAAAAAAAATTGCTTTCCGTCCGTTCATTAATTATTAAAAAGTCGCATATGCAGTCTGTGGAAATGCGGCAACAATGTAAAACAAAAATAAATAAATTACTTCGAATACGTACTAGATATTTACTATGATTTTTGATGAAAAAAAAAGATCATTAGCCGTGTATCTTTAGGTGAGTATTTTGGCCTCAAATTCAAAATTAAGTTTTGTATGAAGCAGGCAGCGCAGCCGTTCTTCCTTAAAGAATATTTTTTTTATAAAAAATAAAATAACTTTGTTTATAATTATGTATTCCATATATTATGTATTAATATATGTTTTTTATAATTATGTATTCCCACAAAGTGTTTGCTACATGTAAAGATTTAATAATTTTTTTAAGTTTTTGTAGGATATGCCTTTATATTATTGACAGCTCACGGTAAGTTCTCACGAATCAGTTTGATGATTTTTTTTTTCTTCTCAATAATTATCAACGGTGTAATTTAATAAATAAACACAGACATATCGTATCGTATTCATCCGTAGACGCCTGCTTTAATAATAGCTGCTTATAATCAACACCGTTAGATGTCACTCGAGTATTTGGATGTCAGATTATTTGGCAGCCGGACATTTTGACAGTTAACTTAACCTCCAAAAATATGATTCGAGATAACAGGTTATTTTAAATTATTTACCGCGAGGAAATATCTAAATTTTCATGAATGTGAACAAAAATTGTGTATTTTGTTTGAAGGTTATTTTGTTTGTGACGACGCATTAGTGTCGCATAGCCTGAAACGAGTGGGACTTTACCAACCCAAATATATTTTGTGAGACTGGAGTCGATTAGGGAGGGGAATTAGAAGCGAATAGAAGGAAAAACTTAGTAAATACTTTGTAATTAGGTTTGCTTTTTGTTTTTGTTTCTACGTGATATTGCACAGAAATTGTGAAGTTAAAATTGTTCAGAGGACTGTGATTTCACAAATTTAACCTTAGAAGGCAAATCAGATTATTTATACGTTAAGACTAATTATTTGTCAATTTGACTAACACTACTATCAATCCTCACAAAATGGTAGTCTTCTTTACAAAGGTTTCAAAAGTGTATGTTATTTTATATAACAAATAAAAACATGTTTGTAGTTTTTGGTAGTGATTTTTTTATTTTTAAATCTTACCTTCAACTTTTCAAAATCAAAATTACTGGTATCACATAAACAAAACATACATAAATCTCAAGAAAATTAAAGAAAACGATTTTTTTTTCATTATTTGTATATAGTTCAGTGGAAGATACTCTCAGTATCGCCCTGGTGAAAGACCACCATTCAGAATTGAAACGTTGCTTGAAATAGCTTTTAGCCGTGTTTGGTGACCAGATCTGAATAGCCAGGTATTTCCCCACCTCTTCCCTTGCTACTTCCCATCCCCAATACCTTCAGCCTCACAACATTCCTCAATTGGGAATGCCATATTCTCACTGGCTCCAGACGGTTGAGATCAGTTGGAACTCTTGTGCGTTATTCATATAAATAAAAATATAACATTAAAAGGTTCATTAAACATAATAATTATTTCTCAGCAATAACTTTATATTGAAGTATATAAACTTCATTGTAATATTTAATTATTCAAGTATCTAATATTAATTTTACTCATTGAAACGTGAAACATGAAAGACACACACAAAAGGGTAATGGTCGCAACTATTATTTTAAAGTTACTCCGCACAGGAGGCCCTTGAATAATTTCCCTCAGGGAATATGTTGCCTTTCGGGAGGCCGTCTGGAGGTTCGTTCACGGGATAGGAAGGAGTGAACCTAGGTCTTGATGAGACCCACGTCATAAAATAGAGGAAACACAGAGGCCGGCAGATCATTCCACTGCCGAGCTGTTGAGTACAAGAACGAGTCGTAGAAGCGACCTGTTCCCATGTGACAAATGTCGACGATGTACAGATGTTTGGCACGCATTTGGCGTGTTTCCCGATGTGCGCCATAATTATATTACGTGCGATATAATTATATTACATATTATAACGATACCTATAATACTAATATATTATCTCAATAGCTCAATTGGGAGTGTCGGTGACGGCAAGACTAGAGGATCTGAGTTCAAGTTACAAATTTTTTTTATTGGTCATTTATGTATGAAATGAACTTTAAAAATATATTCAATAAAAATAAGAATAAATAAAAAATGAAATGTGTTTTCTAATCTCTTTTATATTGAGAATTATTAACATTATCATCTTCAATACTAAAAAGGTAATCTTTTGTACAATTGACACATGTATGTACCATATGTTCTCCGCAGACTGGACTAACAAGGGTGTCATATATAGAGAATGACCTCCTTACCCCTTAGGGCGGTCACTTCCGGTAAATCATCGCAGGCGAGTGAGTCGGCACGGAGAACTAGCATGATCCGCGCATTCGTTAGAGAGATACAGAATATTTTGAACGCAGTGTTAGTCGAAACGACTAAGATTAGTCTTCCAGGGTTAAAAAGAACGGCTGTGCGGCCTGTTTCATACAAAACTTAGATTTGGATTTAAATACTCACCTATAGATAATGATTTTTTTTTGCATCAAAAAGTATAGTAAATATCTAGTACGCATTAGAAGTAATTTATTTATTTTTGTTTTACATTATAAAATAGTATAGGCCATTAAAAAATTTGATTTTTTGCGATTTTAGAGGCACCTTTATTTGGGGGCTAACGGTGATATAGAAAAAAAGGTTTATTCCGTATACTATGAAAATACAATGATATATAAAATAAAAATTTAAAAAATATATTAGAACAACATTATGGTAGACTTAAATTAAAAACGAGCAATTTACGTTGGAACACAAATTTTCCGTACACAATTTAAATAATCGACCAGAAAAAACTTTTTTTTAAATGTTTTATTTTTGTATTTTTATTTACATAATCATGTTTACATAACAGATATGATATTTTAAAAAAATTACCATAAACCCGGAAATAATTTTCTAAATTACCTTTAAATTATGAAAATTGATTTTTTTCATGGCGTATACCTCATAATTTAAAACAAAAATAAATAAAATACTTCATACTTACTAGATATTTACTGAACCTTTAATAAAAAATAATTTATCATTCGGTTTGGATGGGTATTTTGGCCTCAAATCCAAAGCTAATTTATGTATGAAACAGGCAGAGCAGCCGTTCCTCTTAAGGAATTTGGTTATACTAGGGAAACGGGAGAGTTGGAGAGGAAGGTTGGAAACCACTTGCTTATTTAAATTTAAAAGTAACTGTGAAATCTACTCATATCTCTCAAAGGAAAAATTTTTATATTGCATAAACTATTAGTAAGAATATTTGCAAAAAATTATCAAAGTAATAAATTTAATTCGCACAATTAAAGCGAAAACAAAACTCTTACAGCTCTACTTCGAAGCTAAAATAATAATAAAAAAACGTTTATTTTAGAATATAAATATTGGCAAATTCTGGAAAACAACGATCAATAATTTTAATGATTTTAAAGTGGAGATTTATTAAATTTTGTTTGATGAATCTTGTTATTAAAAATAATATTTTAATAGTCAATATTTAAAAAAAAAACTGTTGAAAAGACGTATCAAACATAAACAGGAATAATATTAATACTTTGGAAGAAGGTAATGATCAACAAAGCACCATTCTACGCCGTAAAACAGTTTTTTCGAAGTGTTTTTTATGAACAGGATTGTTATGCATTACAGTATTAAAATTAACAAATGTTTACACAATGCATCATTTATTATTGTCTGCTTAACTTGCTGATTAATAAAAAGAGAGGTTTTTTAATACTGCGTATGAAATTAGTGATAATCTATAAATATTTCATTACTAGCTGATGTGTACCCGGCTTGCTCGGGTACAGTAATTGATTTGACAGCGAAAGTAACTATCTCACAAATAAAGAAACATTAATTTGAATATTTATTTCATTTCTTACGTTTATTTATTTTTTTTAATATATCTAAATCATAAAGTTCTTCAGTAAGTACCTACTCGTGTTTTCTATTTTGAAAAATTCGACCCAAAAAAGCTTCTTTTGAATATGCAATCTGTAGCTTAAAGTGTTATATCTATGGGTTAACCTAAATAAAACATGGCGGGTTCAATGTTTTTCATTCTAATTTTAAACGTTAGCAACAGTTTTACATTTTTGATTTCATTCAAACTACTCTTTAAACCTTCCCGACACTAATAGATCTGATGAAGACCTATTGAAGTCTCTAGAATCTCAAAATAAAGGATGTGAACTAGACTTCAAACAAAAACTCAGAATTAAATATAAAAAAAATCATAGGAACAAACTACTGTGCAACGTTGTCCTTGAAGCGTCACCAAAAAATTGGAAATCTTTGATAAATGCTGGACGAGTAAACGTAGGATATCAACGTCTTGTAGTAGAAGATCAATCACCGGTGATGCAATGCTACCAATGCCTGGGTTTTGGTCACACCCAACGTTTTTGTACAGAGAAGATAACTTGCTTTCACTGTGGAGAAAGTCATAAATATGACACATGTCCCAACAAGGCGAAAGAACCAACGTGCTCAAATTGCACCGGAGTTTCAAGAACCCACCGGGCAACAAATCCAGATTGCCCACTCTGGAAGCTGATGGATGAGCGCTTCAGAGAAAGGATAGACTACGTGGGACACTGCTAAAGGCAACTTCAAGGAAAAAAAATGTTTCAATATACAAGAATACATCACTAAAAGCTCCTGTATGCGTATTATGTACATGAATGCTAGAAGCATTAGAAACAAAATTGATGAAATTGAAGAAACTCTAAAAAAAATTTCAGAAACAGTTCATATTCTCGTAATCACGGAAACCTGGCTACGTAAAGGAGAGGAAACTTTTTTCAATATTGCCGACTACTCTGGAAATTTTGCTTCCCGTGAGATGGACAGAGGAGGAGGAGTCGCCATTTACATGCATAATAAAAAAATCGAAGAATGCGGCAGTGAAAATACCTTTCTAGGAATTAGGATTACGGCAAAAAACATTAAACCTCTAAATCTGTATGTTTTTTACCGTAAGCCGAACTCAAATATAACAGACTTCTTTGACTCTTTAGAAATAATATTAAATAAAAACAAACAAGACACATTACTTATTGGAGATTTCAATATCGATATTTCAAAAGACACTGATATTGCACGGAAATATGTTCACACCTTGAAATCGTATAATTTTTATGTATGTAACACAATATTTCCCACAAGAGTAACTAACAACACCAGCACGCTAATAGACCACATTATTACAAATAGGACAAATAGTTCCGGAAAAATCTCAAATATTGATGATCCCCTTAGTGACCATAATATACTTATATTGGATTATGAAAATTCCCTAAAAAACCTCCCCAATAACAGATCCGCAAGAAACCTATCAAATGCTTACAAAATAAATTATCAAAAATTAAATAACACACCTAAAACTTGTAAATTTACACATTCGTCTGACGATGTAAACAAAAATTATAATAACTTCGCTGACTATCTCCAAAATGTTATGAATTCGTGTAAAACAAAACTAAAAACTAATATAGGAGACAAAAGACCTAACAATACTCCATGGTTTGATGCAGAACTTGATAGGCTGATTAAAAAACCAAATAGCATATTTAAACTTTGGAAACGAAATCAAGGAAGTATTCCTTTGACAACAGAAAAAAATAAAGCTCGTAATACTGTCACCAACTATAGAAGACATATTAAAACTAAGTATTATACGAATTTGCTTAATGAAAACATGAATAAGCCACAACGAACATGGAAACAATTAACTCCATTATATCAAATAGCTCCCGAAACCCAACAATAGCTTGTAAATTGCTAGTCATAAATGACGAAGAAGTAAAAGAACCAAAGGAGATTGCAACCGCTTTCAACACATATTTTCTCTCAGTTGGGGAGTCTCGCATCAGTCATAAAAACTTCAAAAACTGATTTAAATACCATCTACACGGCACCTCAAGCAAAACAATCTTTTAACATGATCAGGACAAATAAAACAGAAATCTTACGGATCATATCCAACCTCAAATCTAAAGAGGCAGCTGGTTCCGATGGTATAACCTCTCTCCTTCTCAAAAACTGCAAGGAGGAACTGGTGGATGACCTCGTATTCTTAATAAATCTCTCTCTGTCAAAAGGTATCTTTCCAGACAAACTAAAAGTTGCAAAAATTATTCCTATACATAAAGACGAATGTAAAAAAAATGTCCAAATTATCGTCCAATCTCTATACTTCCAGCTATCTCCAAAATTTTTGAATGTGTCATCAAAGAAAGACTATTGCAATATCTCGAACAAAACAAAATTCTCACCTCAAAACAATACGGTTTCAGACGACGATCTAACACTAAATGTGCAGCTTTCGATTTCATATCAAATCTGCAGAAACATATTGACCATGGAGATTTTACAGCGGCAATATTTATTGATCTAAAGAAGGCGTTTGACACGGTGGACCATAACGTATTGATCGAAAAACGGAAACATTTGGGTATTGTTGGTACTCCTCTGGAACTTTTCAGATCTTACCTATCAAATTGCTTTTCGGCAGTAGAACTGGGTGGAGAAATGAGTGAATTGGGTGAAATAACATGTGGAGTGCCACAGGGATCAATTCTTGGACCGTTGCTATTTCTAATATATGTTAATGACATAACAAAGTGGGGCATTAAAGAAACTCTTCAACTTTATGCGGACGATACTGTAATTTTTTATAACAAAAAAAACCTAGCGGAACTGGAAATGGAAATGAATGCCGATGTTTCCCATCTCACAACCTGGTTGAGAATAAATAAACTGACCCTTAACGTAAAAAAAACGCATTATTTACTATTCGGCAACAAGAAAAATTCCAGCCTCGATATCAAAATTGGTGACAACTGCCTCGAAAGGAAAACGACAACAAAATGTTGCAGTAATGGTATGAATAAATTCTAAGAGCTTTCTCTGTCGATTACTTTCACGTAGGAGAAAGATTTTTAAACATTACACTTTATAATTCGCTTCCAGATATGTACAAAACCATCCAGAAAAATAAAAAATCCCAAAATGATGGTATAAAGGAATACTTTTTAAGGATATTTAAAAATGAAAATCAGTAAATCCATATTTGTTTATTTTGTTGTTCCCTTATATGTTTTCTCTTGTGTGTTGTTCTATTTAACTTGGCCTTATAAAATTATTTCTGTTTGTATGTGAAACTTGTATTTTTGATATTTTGCTGTCAATGTAAAATTGTATGTACCATCTTATACTTATGTATTGTAAATTCCTCCCGTCCTAAAATGAGTTTTGATACTCATCGGGATTGCTTTAGCAAGAAATAAATATATATAAAAAAAAAAAAAAATAAACTGTGCTATTTTCAGCCAAACCGGTCCAGTGATTTTCGAGAACTTCAAGGGCTAACAAACAAACTTACATTGATTTTTATATACTATATAGTAGTGGTGGGCGAAGCGGCTCGGTTTAGTGAGCTGGATCACTAAATCAGCTCACTGTAAAGACAATCCATATGAAAACTGGACAACAAAAGTATCGTGTAAGAGCGTCTTAAAGACGTCTTTAAGGGGGGTAAGGAAGCGAGGGAGAGGTCATGGTGAAGGAGACGCAAACCGTCGTTTAAACGAGCCGGATCACCGAACGGGAACACTACAAACAGCTGATTTAGTGATCCGGCTCACTAAACCGAGCCGCTTCGCTCACCACTACTATATAGATTTAGTGAGAATTCCGTGCCGAAATTCTGAAAAAAAAGGTTATTGAATTTCTTTGAACTTGTATGTAATATTTATGAATGCATCCAAGTTTAATTACGTTTAACGTAAACATATAAAGCTTAATCCAATTTTTATTGGAAAAACTTTTTAATACTCAAACCTCATTGTAATATTTAATCATTGAAGATGATGTCAACAAATCAAAAACGAAATATGAAACAGAAAACGAAAAGATAACGGTTCGTTAATATCCGGAAATTGAACCCACGACGTTTCGGTCTATCTAAAACCAGCGTTTAACCAATTAAGCTATTGCTACCTTATTGATTTCTGTCATTTTTGTCGATATCATACTTCAATTTAACAACCATCAGTATCATCCTCAATTACTTCCAATATTTTTTTAGGGTTATCTTTTTTATGACTGCATGATTGCGAATTTGTTTGCAATCTAGATAGTGTCACGGTTAGTCATCCGTTGACTTTTTCTACAAGTCTTGGATGAATATTATTTTTTATTGGAATAACTTATTGAAGCTCATAAACCTCATTGTAATATTTATTTTAATTTAAATGAAAAATGTTTTTTTTTGTTTTCGTTTTAAACCACTTTATTTTATTTATATATATTTCTTCATTCGACCGGTTTCGGTTGGGCTCAATCTTCTTCAGGAATGTGTACATATAAACTTTATTTGTTACGTTTATATGTGTATATTCCTTATGAAGCTCGAGTCCAACCAAAACCGATCGAATGTAGAAATATATATAAATAAAATAAAAAGTGGTTAAAAACAAAAACCAAAAAAATCATTATTCATTTAAATTATGATATCAAGCCACAAAGTGATTTCTTCCTTCGATCGATGTATTTTAATCATTAAAAGTAATAATAACAAATCTCAAATGAAACGCTGATCCTGGATAGACCGAGAGGTGCTAGGTTCGAGTCCTAGATGCGATGGCTTTTTGTTTTCTGGTTCATATTTTGTTTGAAATTTGTTAAAATTACCTTCAATAATTAATCTTTTTTTTTTTGTATTTCTTAGGTATTATCAATGTAATAATTTCTAGAAATTTTGTTTAAAGAGTTTTAAAAACCCTAGTGAATGGCACGGATGTGTCGAAACTGGAAGCACTGTAATAAAATTAAGTAACAAATGTGCATGGTTGTTAAATTTCCTCAAACAAAAAATTAAACATTATGTCAACTAAAATGGGAAGTACAAAATACGGTAACCAGAGTAAGAAAACTTATTTACATAGTTATTATATTGAGAAACATCTTATCATCCAATATGATAAAAACAATATATTATTCTCTTGCGCAATCCATTTTACAATACGGCATAATCGGTTGGGGGAGAACCTTTAAAACTAACCTCTCACCTGTTGAAAAGGTACAGAGATTGACTTTGAAAGTCATCCGATGAAAACATCGATTTTTCCAACTACACAACTCTTTTAGAGTCCTCATTTAAAAAAAAATTTAAATAATAACACTTTGTTACAAATTCACAAAGACCATTTCAAATCACAAATCAAACAATTATTGGATAACTCTAACATTAATTACAAGTTTTAATTTCTTCTTAAATTTTATAAATCTCTTAATTTAAATTGTAAATTAAAAAAAAAAGAAACATATCCTCTAGAAATATTCGATCGGGCCTTTCGAAATATGAATGTACTATGTTTATATCTTGTACGCGCCTTATTGTTGAATTTCTAGTATCACGTACTTTTAGTCTTCTATTTTGTAGTTACTATCGTGTACAACAACAAACATTATCTATGTTACATTCTTGATGTACTTTTATTTCTATACTTACCACTTCTGTCGCTACATGGCGCTTCTCCCGAACTCAAACACGAGAAATCTTTCTCTATTGAGTTGAGCACTTTTTGTTTATTAAATGTATACTTTTTTTTATAATTAGCAAATTAAGATATATCTGTACTATTAAATATTTTATATAATATATCATGAATAAAAATAAAGTTTAATTTCACACCTCATGCTTAAGTGGAAAGCACTCTCAGAATTGCAATGGTTAAAAACCAGTATCTACGTACACGTGTTTGCACAGATTTTTTAAAGTCATTTTATTTGAAGAGTTTTATCCACTATATACTAATTTTATTAGTGTACTACCGGTTTCGACACATCCGTGTTATTTACTAGCGTTCTCTTTTTTTTCATCCCTACAAAGTTACTAGAGTCTTTTAGTGTCGCTTACTCCGAGAACTCTTTAATAGAATTCATGTAAAAAGTATTCAAAAACGTGTACAATATCTTTATGTTTCGTATATATTTTGTTTATCAGCAGATGCAGAATTAACATATTCGTAAATTAACAAATTAAATTAGCATCAGTAATTATGTATAATATTACACTTGCACACTAGAAAAATAACTTATTTAAACGGAATAACATCAATATTAATTTGTAATGTAAAAAAGGATAAATTTGTCAATTAATATTTTTTGTAATATTGGACTTCTTTTCGTTTCTTTTTTCTATTTATTACAAATTACTAGCCTAATAAAAGAATTCAGGATGTTTTTCATAGTCTTCATCACTAGGGGTTCCTGCGCTGAGGAGGACTAGGTTATATTTAAAATCTTATAATAGCTCCTACCACATTCTTTTCAATATGCTGGATAAAATATCTCCTTTGATTTCTTTGAGTCATGTATTAATTCGGTTTTTCATGCTTTTTGCATAGTTCGTTTTTTTAGTGGTGAGATATTTATAGTTAAGGGTCCAAAAGCAGTTTTAAATTTGAGTATATTCTTATTTCCATTCCGGTTAGCTCTTGCATTGAGAAAATTAGGTTTATTTATTTTCACTTTTTATTAATGTTTAATTACAACATTTTTAGCATAGAAATTTGGATGATGGGGACTAAGGATGGTCTACCATATATAATACTCTTTTTGGTTTTAGACAACTGTTTCATATGATTTGTGGTTGCCGATCCCCACACTAATACGCCATATTCGAGGCGGGAGTTGCATAGCGAATGAAAATAAAAACTAACTATGAAAATAAAAAGTAAAAAGATCCAAAACATTAAGAAAAAAAAAAAATTCTAAAACAATTTATCTGCCAAAGAACCTACTAATTAATAAGATCTTTCGTATACATTTACAATGAATTTAATTTATTTTTTTTACAAGAGTTTTTTTTCCGTGTTTAAATTTCATTAAATATTATTCAGGTATATTTTTAGAATACTAATGGTAAAGTGTTCGGTAAAATTAATTAAATATTCAATAAGAAGTTAAACTAATGGTAATTAAATTATAACTCTCAACTTAAAATACCACATAACAACTGCTTAAAATGATTTTCGAAATAATATCATTATGCCAGTGATTTTACGCTCGGTTTAATTTGAAGAGATCCCAAAAATAACGTTTATGCAATAGAATTTAAAATATCTTCTCAAACAGATTTTTACAGCACGATACGTGTAAATCAGAAATGTAGTTTCATTCATAAAGATACGGAAATACATTTTACGTCTCAAGAGCTAGAGAAAATTATTGTGTTGTTTGTGGGTAATCGGATATACCGGAATAACTTAAAGTAAAACTTGTTTTTTTAGAATCAATACGACTAAATAGCCTTTGAATATGAATTGGTCAGCGGTGCCCTTGTATGGATAGTTGATTTGTTGAACAAACGTATATTTGTTAAACGATTTAATTTACGTATACACAGATTCATAACAAATTGAAATCCCACACTGGTGAACCAATATTAAAGTAAAAATGTTTTTTTTTCTATGTTTAATTTGAAGAAACATGCTTTTTAATTTAAGTTTTTTGCTAATTTGACTGAATATTTTTTTCTAATTTTCCCTACAGTGCTCTCATATATGATTTATTACCTTTTAATGTTTGTTTACACACCACAAGGATCCTACTAGTTGGACTACGGTATTCCCTATCGGGGTATGGTTGCGAGGCTGAAAGAAGCGGATCGAGAAAAGAAATGGGGGAGAGGCAGTTTGGAAAATACTTGACTATTCATATCTGGTAACTGAATATGGCTAATGCCATTTCAAGTGAATTTTGGTTTTTAAGTGCGATACTAGGAATATATACCACTCAAATTACAAACATAATTTAACAAAGGAATCTACCTTTTTTTCTTCTTTTCTGTATATAATCCTAGGTCTAGTTGTCTAGTATATGCCATTCATTTCTTGGAAAATTTTACTTAAGTGTTCTAAAATATAATAAAGAAAATTTTCATTTTTTTATATGAATACCGCACAAGAGTCCCAAACTGTTCCCAACCGTCTGAAGCCAGTGAGATTATGGCATTAACAATTAGGGAATGTTGTGAGGCTGAAGGTATTGGGGAGGGGAATAAGAAGGGGAAGAAGAAGGTGGGGAAAAGGGGAAATACCTGGCTATTCAGATCTGGTCATCAAATATGGCTAAAAGCCATTTCAAGCAACGTTTCAATTCTGAATGGTGGTCTTTCACCAGGGCGATACTGAGATGTGAAGTACCTACCACGCTGGTACCTACCATTTAAGGGCGATGGTGATGTAAAAAAACCGTAAGCCTAATATATTGAAATTTTTCCGTCATATTTTGAATTACCATAATTTTACTACCATTGATTGCTTACATCATTATTCAAACTTAAATAATATTATTCTATTTAAGTTCTGAGATTAAACTTATTGCTTCGCAGAATAACCCATTAAAATAACCCATTTTCCGGTAAGAAAAAAAAGGTAGAAAAACTATTACTTTGTAGTAAAAGAAGTCAAACTTGTCTTCAAGAGAGAAAAAAAAATCCCTTTTAAAAGCAGGACATTTTTGTTAGTGCCGTTTGTATGACGTAATAATAACTTTTGTGAGAGAATATTCCTTTGAGGGGTCTTTTGTGGAGAATTAATGTGTATCGCGAAGAAGTCTCCGGAGAAATAGGTAATTTATTTTGGAGAAATATCCACAAAAGATTAACCACGATTTTTTCAGAGCAACCACTTATTTAGAATAGGAGAGATAGGCTTTTGAGGTTGAAAATAAAATTTAATGATGAGAATATAAAGTGAAAAACACAGTGGAATTGCTTTGAAACATCTTTTTGGAGCATTAAACAAAATATTTTATTATCAGTTCTTTGTCTAAAACCACTTTTTTTTTAAAAGAAAGACAAATATTCGCAGGTTATAAAAATCTCTTATATTACCATAGTAAGCGAACGATGTTCATATAAAGTTGGTCCCGACGAAGGTTAAGATTAACCGAAATCGGTCGACATATGTATAAATTCAATACAGTGGTTATCAACAAGAAACTTTTTGTTCATTTAAGCATAATGTCCAGACACAAAGTGATTGCTTTCTTCGATAATATTTTATTTTATTTAAGTCGGTCGATATAAGTACTGATGGATAATTTTATTTGAACTTGAAATTGATTAATTTATCTGCGAGGTACTATTGTTACACTGGCTGTATTACAGGTATTTTTTGTACTCGTATTATATACCTGCAGTAATTTACTGTTGAAAACAAGCATCACAAACAGAAGATAAATATATTTTATGGCTGCAGAAATGATTCAATATTGGCTGCGGTTTTATTTTTTAAATGTGATACCACACTCCCGGTACGAACCCCCTAATTTTGTGGAGTTTTGCGAGGTAGGGGGGGGGTTTTAAATGTTTATTAAAGAGGTGATGGATATAGGAAAGAGGAACTATTAGAAGTATCTGGATGTTCATATGAATTCAATCAACAAATTATTAATTGTTTTTGTGTTTAATTCGCAGAACTCCATTTAATTTTTTTTTTTATTTAATGTAAAATAAATTTAATAATGTTATTATTAAGTTCTGCAAGTATTTTTAGTTGTTATTATTGTGATAGCTGTTTCGGCGTTTAAGGCCATTTTCAAACTGTCATAGTTTTCGACAGTTTTAAAATGACTTTTAACCCAGAAACAGCTATAACAATAATAACTACTAAAAATACTTGCAAAACTTAATAATAACATTATTAAATTTGATTTACATTAAATTTTTAATCAATCAACAAAGCTAAAATCATTTTATTTTCTTAAAAGGAATTTACTTTGTGGCTTGCCGTAATTATAATATAAACACATTCAATTATTTGAAACCACTTCAATATAATATATTGATAATTGACCAGTCAGTGGGTGAGTTGGCATCGCGTCTGGGTCGCACCTAGGCGTCGTCAATTCAATTCCTCGGCTGGCTTAGTCCACTATTACGACACAAGCAACAAAATATTTGTCTGTCATTATTTTGTATCTTATGTTAATTTTAAGGTATGTCTGTCATTATTTTACATCGGATGTTAGTTTTAATGTATGTCTGTAATTATTTTGTATCTTATGTTATTTTTAATGTATGTCTGTCATTATTTTGTATCTTATGTTAGTTTTAATGTATGTCTGTAATTATTTTGTATCTTATGTTAGTTTTAATGTATGTCTGTCATTATTTTATATCGGATGTTAGTTTTAATGTATGTCTGTAATTATTTTGTATCTTATGTTAGTTTTAATGTATGTCTGTCATTATTTTGTATCTTATGTTAGTTTTAATGTATGTCTGTAATTATTTTGTATCTTATATTATTTTTAATGTATGTCTGTTATTATTTTGTATCTTATGTTATTTTTAATGTATGTCTGTCATTATTTTGTATAGGATGTTAGTTTTAATGTATGTCTGTAATTATTTTGTATCTTATGTTAGTTTTAATGTATGTCTGTCATTATTTTGTATCTTATGTTAGTTTTAATGTATGTCTGTAATTATTTTGTATCTTATATTATTTTTAATGTATGTCTGTTATTATTTTGTATCTTATGTTATTTTTAATGTATGTCTGTCATTATTTTGTATCTTATGTTATTTTTAATGTATGTCTGTCATTATTTTGTATCTTATGTTAGTTTTAATGTATGTCTGTAATTATTTTGTATTTTATGTTAGTTTTAATGTATGTTTGTCATTATTTTGTATCTTATGTTATTTCTAATGAATGTCTATCATTATTTTGTATCTCATGTTAGTTTTAATGTATGTCTGTAATTATTTTGAATCTTATGTTAGTTTTAATGTATGTCTGTCATTATTTTGTATCTTATCTTATTTTTAATGTATGTCTGTTATTATTTTGTATCTTATTTTAGTTTTAATGTATGTCTGTTATTATTTTGTATCTTATGTTATTTTTAATGTATGTCTGTGCTTATTTTATATCCTTTGTTAGTTTTAATGTATGTCTGTAATTATTTTGTATCTTATGTTATTTTTAATGTATGTCTGTGATTATTTTGTATCTCATGTTAGTTTTAATGTATGTCTGTTATTATTTTGTATCTTATGTTAGTTTTAATGGATGTCTATAATTATTTTGTATCTTATGTTAGTTTTAATGTATGTCTGTAATTATTTTGTATCTTATGTTCGTTTTAATGTATGTCTGTCATTATTTTGTATCTTATATTAGTTTTAATGGATGTCTATAATTATTTTGTATCTTATGTTAGTTTTAATGTATGTCTGTAATTATTTTGTATCTTATGTTAGTTTTAATGTATGTCTGTAATTATTTTGTATCTTATGTTCGTTTTAATGTATGTCTGTCATTATTTTGTATCTTATATTAGTTTTAATGTATGTCTATCATTATTTTGTATCTTCTGTTGACAACATGCCATACCGGAGATATTAAGATAATGTTATACTTATATATTTGTGGTTATTTGAAATCCACTTTTAACCGATAATTAACAATTTTAACACGGTAGTTTACGAATTTAGAGTCAGAAACTTACCCCTCTACCACGGAACTCATAATTTTAGGAAGCTAAGCATTGCTACGATCCGTGTTTCCATTAAAAAAAAATAGTAAAAAAATTACCCGTCCGAAAAACAGAACGAAAAACCGATTTTAAGAAAGTCCTAGTATGTGAAAGACTCATTACGTGAGTTATTAGTCTCTTTATCAATGGCTGAATCAATTAAATATCTCTTATACGTTATAAGCACCGTGATTTAACTGATTATCACTGTTAAGAAAACAGGTTTACGGGATTGTGATTTAAGACATAGTAAACACATAAATCAAATAAGATCGGATCATAAATTGAACAAATATTGATTCTATAAAATGAACGTACATTAGCAGGTGTATTGAAATACAAGTTTGAAATAGAATACTGACAACGAGTGACAACCGACGCCAGTGTTTAACTCAATGAAATGTCCCATGTATTTACATATTTAACTCCGTGGATTTAGGACAAGATTTATTTTGTCGTGTTGAATGACCATTTAGAACAGCGTTTCCCAAATTAGACGGTGATCCAAGGGGGCGGTGGTGGCTCCACGTGTAACAGGGGGCTATGAAGTGCAGTTAAGGGGCAGTGAGGGTTATAAGAAGGCTTCTACAAAAAACTATAACCAAATTTAAGTGTTTAATTACACATACACGCCACTGTCGTAGTTTGCTGCAGAGAATCACCACTTTCAAATATTCAATTTTTTTTAGAAAATGTTATCGAATAATAAGAAACCCCAGTAGAAAACATTATTGCTCATAAAATATACAGGCATATACTAGTAGATCAACAAACTTCGTAGTATTTATAAATTGTTATTTAAAATTAGATGAATGAGAAATCTTTTGTGTAAACCACTATTTAATATATAAATATCAACATATTTCGGAAGAAATAATTCCCTCGTCAGGATACAAATAAATACGAAGAAATACTGACAAAAATTTACGAAAAATATTTGTCATTCATTTACTTTAAAATGAATGAGCAATAAAAGGAAAATTTAAAAATAATTAAAAAAAAAAACTTTCCGATTTATTTAATTAAAAATTACCCCACAAAGTTATTTTATATCTACGTTATTTAAAAGTTAATAAAGCACCATCTCATCAAAACGTCCTGTTTTGTTTGCATTATTAGAATGGGGTCACAAGTCTCTTCACGCGTATTAAATACGATATTAACGGTTCTCAAATTGAAACACGATATCGATAAAAATTACGAAAAGCAAGAAGGTGGCATGAGCTCAGCGTATAAAAGCGTTGGTCCCGGATAGACCGAGAGGTCCTGGGTTCGAGTCTCAGATGCGACGGTTACCCTTTAATTTTATTTTTTATTTTTTCTGATTCATGTTTCATTTAAGATTTATTGAGATTATCGCCAATGATTATAAAAAAATATTACAATGAGCTTCATTGCGTTATTCCATTAAAAATTGATTTAAAATTATCTTTGGACAACTAACGTTGGGAATCAGTGATTTATTATTAGTTACGATATATTTATGTTCGGTAAATTTGTAAAGCAAACATTGTGTTGTTCGAGTGATGCATTTAGCTTATAGGCCCTGACTCTTGGGTGTTGTACTTTCAAAATAAATTGAATGCATTGAATGAAACCAGAACAGATACACGCGTGTAGGTAAATTAAATTTAGTATTTTGACGGCCTCCATGGTTGAGGGGTAAGGCTCTCGACTACGAATCTGACGGTCGCGGGTTAAAATCACGGCGTGCGCAATTAAATTTTATTCAATTAATTTGTGTTGTTTCACAATTAATTAATTAAAAAAATAATATACTCGTATAATATATTTGCGCACGTTCCAGAGTGGAAGATAAACTCTCAGTATCGGTCTGGAGAAAGACCACCATTCAGAATTGAAACGTTGCTTGAAATGGCTTTTAGCCGTATTTGGTCACCAGATATGAATAGCCAGGTATTTTCCCACCTCCCTCTTCCCCTTCTCCCTCCCCTCCACAATGCCTACAGCCTCACAACATTCCCCAATTGGGAAGCCATAGTCTCACTGGCTCCATCCGGTTGGGAGCAGTTAGGACTCTGTGAGGTATTCATATAAAAAAAGGACAAATAATTCAAAGAAAATACACCAATTAAACAACTGAAAGGGTTTCATAGAATTTCAAAATGAAACTTAATATCATCACCTCTAGTTTTCCACACTTTTATATGATGGCCTACATCGTGGTTCATGCATTTGACTTTGAGTCCAAAGATTAATTTAATCGTTGCTGAAAATCTGCATTTTATAGTAGAAAACATAAAAAATATTGACAATTTTTTTTGTTTTGAGTTTCTGTATCAATTTAACTATCGTGAAGCAAGTTCAGAAAAGGGCTTTAAACATGGGCTATGAAGCTGTAAAATAGTCAACAAACCGTTCAAGAAAATATATTTCTGAAGAGTGATTGAAAAGTTCGGAGGAGACCGGAGAGTAAATAATAGAACTAAGATATAAAATCTGCAGACTCTGATGATGAGCTCTGGTATTATGACATTTACGCATCGTTTTTTAACTCGAGATCAGCCATCAATGCCATTTCTCTCTTGAGTTTTGAAATATCAATTTATTAATACTAATTAACCATCGAGACATTTCCCTGGAGAGATAAGCATAGAGGACAGACCACCACAAAACTCTGTCTTAGCACACACTCCTTGCTTCATTTACATCGTCTCATACTCATATAATCTCTTCTATTATTCTGACTGTTATATAATATTTCACTTTTCGTGCAACTTCTTTCCTCGGGAATTCAAGCCATCTAAGCGTCTCTTTCTTAATCTTGTTCAATACTCTACTATCAATTTATGGGCAAATATTAACAAAACATCATATCGTTTATTATATTTTACTCAATACCTATTGTTAAAAGTATTTAAAAACGAATGTTCTGTATTTGTATGACCTGATAATTCAATACACACTCTTTACAAGTGATATAAAGTCATTATAAATACAAAAAATATACCGTAAACCTAATATAACCTAACCTTATTAAATAACAAAATAAAATCTTTTTTATTTTTTGATTATAATTAGGTTAGATTAGGTTTTCGGGGAAGTTTATTTTTGTGCATCTCATGACTTTATATCACTTATAAAATGGTTTTCCGATTCATACATGTGTTGATTTATCGTGGAGAATAAGCTGAGTAGTAACTGCAAGTTTCATGGATAAAACATTGCTATAAGATATTTGTTCAGATTACTAACAACACTCTAATAAATTATTACACCTTTGACCGATTCTAAGAAACTAGTACATAATAATATGGGGCTGTAATGCAAAACTGCCTATTTCTATAATGAGCGAAATGTAGTCATATATGCAGTCAGGTTAAATTCGAGGCTACGGAATCGACTGACATTATTATTTTTACTCTAAAATGACAAAATCCTTTTATTTTACTTGACAGCAAAAAAATATGTATCTTTGTCTGCAAAAGTGACTATTTTTATGTTACGGTAATGCACACTACTTCCAATATAAATTTGAGATTTATTTTTCTTCAAAACGCAAGATTTACATATGTATTTAACAGTCGCCAAATGTGTAAAGAGTGAAAGGTTTTTTCGTTGTTTTCCTGGCTGGAAACTGAATCAGAAAGAGGACCTATTAAAGTCTTCAACGAACTTTCAAATTATTTAAAATTTATGAAGTACAGTTACAATGATATAAAGGAAATAGTCATATTGGCAAAATAGAATAATTATTGTTAAAGTTTCGTAATATTATTTATCCAATATATATATATGTAAAAATCAATGTAACTTTGTTTGTTTGTCCACGATGTTCTTGAACATTGCTCTATCGGTTTCGCTGAAAATAGCACAGTTTGTTTTTATTAGTGTCGGTAAGGTTTAGAAAGTAGTTTGAATGAAATCCAATATGTAAAACTGTTGCTATAACGTTTTAAAATTAGTATAAAAAAACATTGAACTCGTCATGTTTTATTTACGTTAGCCCATATATATAACACTCTGGTTAGCCATAGATTTCATATTCAAAAGAAGAAGATTTTTTGGGTAAAATATTTTCGAAATGAACACAAACTTTATGATTTAGATAAATTTAAAAAAAATAAACGTTTGGAATGAAATAAAATATTCAAATGAATGTTTCTTTATTTCGAGTTACTTTCACTGTCAAATCAATTATGGCACCCTAATGACAAGCGAGAATTCACAACCTCATAACTTTATTAAAAAAACATCACGACCAAGGCAGAGTGCACATCAGCTAGTGAATAAATAAATTACAGCAAAGATTCCATTTATTTTTTGCAATTTAAAAAAATAATGTTTTTGTCATTATCCTTGTTAGCGTCGGTAGTTTTTTTTAAGCTTTCTTTGTTTACAGAAAAGTTAGATTTTTGAAAATAGACAGTTTTGCATTGCAGGTCCAAAATTCTTCTACCCACGTTCACTTTTGATATGGAATTGCTACAAAGGTGTCGAGTGCATAATTTACATAATTAGCATTTTCGGACACTTAAACGAATGGAGATATAAATAAACAACCATTAGGATTTACGGCTGTGATATTAGCGCTGGCTGTGGCAGCTAGTAATTGCTTTGTAATTGCCACTGGGTTCAAAAACCGATGCAATTGCAAATTACAGATATTGATGTTTTCTTAATAACGGATTTTGATTAGAAACTCAAGTTAAGAAAAATCCACATACGATTTATTTAAATTCACAATTTCATTTTCAACGCCGATAAATTGACGTTAATTTATTCACGTGATGTAAAACAAATTAATAATTGACAGCACAGTGTAGTTGAACGACAAATAAATAATCTTTCTAAGTAAAAGAAGTAAAATTATCACTGAATAATCTTGATGTTGAAACCTTACTTCTATGAAAACTTTGTTATTTATTTCTGAATCCTTTAACGATAACTTCAATTTTTACTAATTATAAACAAAAAAATCTGCTTACTTATACTATGATTCTAAAATTTCCATTTAATATTCTACTTTTTGCTGATCAATACTTAAAGCTTATTAATATTCTAGTACTCTTATTTACTTAAATTTCTCATATTACCCACACATAGGCAACGCCTATCTGGGTTCCCATTTCTTACTATTATAATTTAAAAAGTCGTGCTTGCAAAGAAATTGCATATATTAAAAAAAAAATTATAACTTATTGAAGTTTGTAAACCTCATTGTAATATTAAATCATTAGGGAAGATAATATTAACACATCCCAAATAAAACACGAATCCGAAAAAACAACAGAATAATCAAAAGGTATCAGTCGCATCTGGGGCTTGAACCCAGGACATCTGTTAAATAAGTCAATAGATGTCTCATATAAATACAAATCGGGTAGGTATATCCGAGACTCTATTCCGATTGCAATTGTGTTCGGAAATAACTTTGCAAGGATAGCAGCCAGTAATATAAGATTTAAAATGGAGGATAATATTAACAAGTCTTGAACTTGAAGTATGATATCGGTGTAGGTGGCAAAGCGGATGTCCCAAATAGACAGAGGTCCTGGGTTCGAGCTCCGGATGCGATTGATACCTTTTTATTTTTCTATTGTTTTTCGGATTCGTGTTTCATTTGGGATTTGTTAATATTATCTTCTCCAATGATTAAAAATTGTTTATAATTTATGTTCTAATTTTGATTGTTTAAAAGCAACAAAATTTTCGACCGGTGTCTCGTATCAGGTATATCGTGTGAATACCGTTACCTACCTTGCTGGGTAGGCATATGTAACGTTTTTTGAGGTTTACTGGGTATACGTAACAATTTCTGAGGTAGGTGACAGTAGAATGTAAAAAATAATATTTTAAAACGTTTTTATTAACAATTGTGAGATTTTGAAAATAATGAAGAGGGGGAAGTAAGCTATTCGTAGAACTTTGCTGGTAATTACTTTTTACAGTGTTAATAATAACCGTTATTATTATTTAGTTTAAAAAACGGTTTATTTATAAAAATAGTTCTGCTAGGTAATGATAATTACGCGCGAAGTTGTTTCACCTTCAAAAGGCATTATAAAACTGTTAAGACAGAAAACTATATTAATTAAATACAAAATTAAAAAGTCATGATTTGCAATATGATGTTAATAAAAGTGACGGATAAAAATAAAGTGGAATAAGCTTAGTTGATAGATCGCTGGTCCCGGATAGATCGAGAGGTCGTATTCGAGTCCCAGATATGACCATTACCTTTTTATGTTACATGTTTAATTTCGGATTTGGTTATATTATCTTCAATTCGATTAAATGCATAAATAGGGTTACCTATTAATAAAAAGAATTAAAAGTTCAACTTAAAATAGAGTTCTACAAATTAAACCTTAACACAATATCCATACATAAAAATGAATGTTTGTCTGTCTGTGCTCGATTTTTTAGTAAACTGCGAAACCGGTTTCGCTGAAAATAGCACTGTTTGTTCTTATCAGTGCCGGAAAGGTTTAGATAGTAGTGTAAATGAAATCCAATATGTAAAACTTTTGCTATAATGTTTTAAAATTATTATGTAGTATTGAGGTAGCTAATAGATACATGTTGTATTGAGGTTAGCTAATAGATATACCTCTCTGGCTAGCCACAGATTACATATTAAAAAATAAGGTTTGTTTAGGAAGAATATTTTCAAAATTGAAAACACAAGTAGGTACCTACTTAAGAACTTTATTATTTAGATACATTGTGAAAAAATAAATGTTTGAAATAAAATAAAATTTTAAAATTAATGTTTCTTTGTTTTGAGGTAGTAAAATTCGTCACAAGGCATTACTTTCACTATTAATTCAATTATGGCACCCAAACGACAAGCGAGAAATCACAACATCATAACTTTATTCCAAAAAAACAAAATCCTGAGCAAGGCCGGGTACACATCAGCTAGTAAAAATAAAAATAATGATAATTAGAGTAATTACACTAAATACGTTTAGTTTTGAAGTAAAAAATAATTTGTAAGGAAATAAATTGTCCCATTTTTTCCGATCCTAAAATATGCTCTATTTGCTAGGCTAGGATAGGTTAGGAGCGGCATGTTGTCAGAGCTATGTAAAAACATAGGGTTTTATTTTGTATTGCGTTTTGCGTTTGAATAAGAGTAATGTACACTTCTGCTAGCCATAAGATTTTGCAAACTAACAAATTCACTAAGCGTGTATGGCTAGGTATGTCGGTATTTTTTTGAGGAGAGACTATATTTGTATTTGCTTTAAGTATTTAACTCGATCTATCCAACTGCTAGTCGTAATTCACCTACCTAATTGATCTTCCAACTAAATATTTAAGTGCACTTCCATAAGTATTATTGTTCAAATGCAATTACCTACCACGATACTAAATTTAATGTGCATTTCAAAATAAACAGTTATTGTTACCAGACTTAGTCTGAGTAGCAATAAAAACAATGTTATCGAAGCAAAAAAATTGAAAAAAATACTTCGAAGCTCTTATAGCTATGATGGAAATACGATGATATTACGAAATTTCAGTGAGAAAAATAAATAAAATTAACTTAAAGATTATAATTTTTCATACCAGCCCTAAAAGTAAAAGAGACGAAAACGGAGGGCCCTGCAATCGTTAAAATGTTTTTTTTAATGGCAACACCAAAATGATTGAAACTAGTTGAATGAAAAAAAATATGGGACATTAAAATAGCATTATGGTTCAAGTAAATATTTTTTAAATTGAAAATTTCTACGTTTTAAACTACTTTATTAAATTTATACATTTGTCTACCGGTATCGGTTAATCTCAACCTTCCTCAATAAATATGTAATATAATATGAGCTGAATAACGGTTTATATAATTACGATCCTGAGAAAGCTTGAGATTAACTGAAACCGGTCGACAATTGTATAAATTGAGTAAAGTGGTTGAAAAGAAAAAACTTTTTCATTTAAGTATAATGTCAACGGTGTTTTGAAATTAATAATAATAATAATAATAATAACAAAGCATTTATATAGCGCAGTTTTGTGTGATTTCACTTCGTGGTAATTTCACAATTAGTGGTAATTTCTGAAAAGAGGTGATGCTACTTCACATCCTAATGATATTTTATGACCGAACTGGGTGTTATTTTTTAAAACTAAAATCAAAACAAAATTAAACTATTTAGAAGAAGCATACCTGCATCATTTAAAAAATTGAAAATTTTAAGAAAATTTGAGTTAAGTCATTTTTCCCGTCCTGTCAGGTGAAACAAAATATCACATTAATTTGAAACTAAAATAATTTTCTAAAATTGGTGTTGCCGTAATAATGACAACTTTTGGTTTCGTTTTAATAAATATTTAAATTATGTCGACAGACTCTATATAATTGAACCAGTATGTAACTGTTTTTTCTTCGGTTATTATTCACGATGAGAGTGACTTTCAAACAAATAATGTTTTTGGGAACTTTTTAAAATTTCCAATAATTTACGTTTTTCCTAGAGAAGTAATATTTTTGCTAAGCTTAGGCTCTGTCAATTGATGGCGTTTCGTATTCAGAGTTTAATGCATTGTCCATTAGTGTGTTGTCAATGTTTGCTGTAAATAAGGTAAGTAGGTAACTACTGCTATAAAATTTCCCAACAGCACAAGTGAATCCACGGCGACTAAGATATTGAATAATATCTAAAAAAATCCCCGCTTAAGGCGATGCAATGGGAAGTAATGCAAAATCGTGTGTTTTCGGTTTGAGAATTTGTTGGCTTAGAAATATCATAGATAATTGAATTAAATAATGCAAGTAGATCACATCTTGGCCTTTTATTTAACCGTCCATTTTTTTGGTATGCCTTTTTATAAGCTTAGAAAAAAATAAAGTATGAGACATTAAAAAAATGTTTAAAGCGCAAAATCTCCTACTCATGAACACTTTTTCCCATATTTTCGTATTGTTTATTGTGATAAATTAAGTTTTTTAGAATATAACCGTAAAACATTTTAATAATTATGTCTGAGCTTTACAGAATAGAATAAAACACGCATTTTGGTGATGTTTTTTTTTTGCCGAAATCGAAACATGCGGCCGATGTACACCGGGATTTTCAACCTTGTCGCCACCTGCATAAGGAGCTCGTGATTTCGTTAAAATTTTAGCCGGTGGATGGCCTTAAAAGAAATTACCCGCTTAAATGAAATGCTCAAAAAGGGAATTAAAATATTTCTTTGCAAAAATGGACAACCAACTTTACGTTAGATCTAGATGTTGCTAATGACATAAGAAACAAACGATGTCATCGGAGGTTGCAGGTTTTGGGATCGAAAAACTGATGTAGAAGTTTTCATTTTTAAGGCAATTTCTAAAATGTCTACTGTGTCTGATATTTGACCAAATTGAAAAACCATTCGTGAAATGACTCAAATGGCTGAACGATTGCGAAGTGTTGAAACATTGAATATAAATTACGTTTTTACATAATTAGTAGGAAAGTGTGATTTCTTTCATTGTCACTAGAAAACAAACAAAAAAATGTGGTTAGATAATTATTTGAGGAAAAAAAATGTCTTTAGATCTTCAAGGAAAAAAAATGTATTATAACATAATGACAAATGTTCGTAATTACAGTGGATTATTTATTTTTCTTTATAAAATCACTAATTTTGTGGGTATTTGAAATAACATTAGATAACATTTTTTACCTTACAGAAAAAAACGATGTATTTGCTTTAAATTATTTGAAAAAGATACATTCAAACACCCATTTGGTAGATCATAAGTCATAAGTATGTTTAGACAATTGAAATAAAATTTATTATACGAGTTACTGGTGATGTTTAAAAATAGAAAATGAGTTTCAACGTGTTTGGGGAATTGAGACTTGAGGAATATTTGAATAATTATTACTTACACAAATACTACAAATAAAAATGAATTAGGAATAACTTATTGAAGCCTATAAACAGCACTCTAATATTTAAAATAAATATTATAAAGAAAAATTATTTAGGCATAACTTATGGCCTCTCCTATGAACATCTCTCTAATATTTAAACATTTTGAAAGATAATATCAACAATCCTTAATAAAAATTAACACAAAAAATAAAAAGACAACGGTCCCAACTGGAACATGAACCCAGATCTTCTCGTCTTACCGGGACCAACATCTCTACCAATTGAATTATTGAGACCTAATTAAAACAGGTCATTTTTAACGATCTCGTATTCCCAATTTTAATTATTAACATTAACTTCAATTAATTCTCATATTTTTGGCTGCTACATTTTGTTACAATTGTAAAGTCCTACCCGAATATATTTGCAACCTAGATGGTGTCTCGAATATACCTAACTAATAATTTTCAGATTGGAAATATGAGATTAACGAGATATTGATCTGTTTCATATTTTCCTGAAGAGTTGATATTATCTTCTTCACTGATTAAATTATTTTTTGCTGAAATTGTCACATTTATATTATGTTAAGTATAAAGATTAAAAGTAAAAAATAGCAATATATCTATCTAGATTTGTACCTATTGCTATTATCGATTTACAAAAATAAAACAATCCTCCGAGATTATTATTCATTCGAGTCTTTTAAAACGAATCTTAATATGTTTATAAAGAAAGCGAAATATTAAAACTTTTCCTACTACCGTCACCGTAAGCTAAAAAATCTAGCTTTTGCAATGAAGCAGAGGAATTGCATCCGCGACGTCTGGGTGAAAACCCGGTGAATTTTCCAACTGAGCTGTTAACTGGTCAATATATTAATTACACATATCAGATTTTAAGAGATATAATAAAAATTTGTACTGGAGAATTAAATGGTGACATAAACTGAAATATGTTTTGTCTGTGTCTTATACGTACTTTTTATCTATATAGATTAATAATTCTTAAGATATTCTCTTTTCAAACATATTCGAATATGTTTAAAAAGACGTAAAAATTTTCCCGGGTAACGAACATTAAAATTTCTCCTACTACCGTCATTACAAGCGAACAATGTTGCTTTTACAAAGAAGCAGAGAAATTGAACCTACGACGTCTGGGTGGAAACCAGACGCATTTTAACACTAACCCAATAACTGGTCAATATATTAATTGCATATTTAAGATTTTTAGAGATGTAATAATGATTTTCTACGCGATATTTAAAAAGTGACGTAAACTGAAATATGATTTTTCGTGCCTTGTATATTTTGGCCTTTATATAATTAGATTGATAATTCTTGTGACATATTCGATAGCGTCAAAACCATGATATTTTGAAATACAACATTATTTTAAATATGTCTGTCGGTAGGTATATTATTTTATTAATCAAAAACTATTCAGATATTTAAAACACTATATTCATGAAAGTTAAGCAATATGTCGTAATATTTTTATCATGAGAGTAAATTTAACCATCGTATTCGTGACAATACGTTAGTTTGTTTCAAACATGTAAATTAAATATTTTATTAACACTTCATAAATATTGGCCTTTCTTCAAAAAATCGATTACGGAATAATGTACTTACCTAATTATAAATAATAATGCTATATTTCACCTTTGTAAGGATCAAACAAATGTCTTTATAACAAAGGGTAATCAAATTTATATATTTTCTACCATCTTGCCAATAGTTTTAATCTCTTTAAAAAATCATTAAAAAAATGTGTTAATTTGTAATTTGAAAATAACCACTTTTAAGCGATATATAACATTGTAAAAATAGCAATAATTGAGAAAAAATCATTGCAGTTACCCATTTCATATTTTTAAAAACCTATTTACAATTGATAAATCAATATGTATGTCCATAATAGTATGATGGTTTAATTAAAAAAAAACATTTATTTTTCTTCTGATTAAAACAAAACATCAACCTATAATAATCATAATGCACAAAAAGTGCTAGAAAAATAAGTCAAGAATACTTACTTACAAAAAAAAACACTTTAAAGAATCACGTGAAAAAAAAATTATCACCTCACTCGTCATAAGATTAGACGTCCATAGAAGAAATATAGAGTAAATAATAAACTTGAATGGTTTTATTTCCACTATTAATTATTAACAAACACTTAAGAAATAGGAGTCCAACAACTGTTAGCGCAACTGTGGGAGAGCGATACGCGACGCACGACCGTTCCGTACGGCAGACGCCGAATGACTGCCTGTGAAAATTCGAATACCCCAACACTGACGTCTTTGCGGCGATAAACGAATGACGTTAGCAAAATTGAGCCGCCAAATAAAAAGTTCCAAAATCCACTGAATTGATTGTAGATTTTCAATGCGTTGGATTCGAATTTTTTGTGTGTGGTTTCGAGATGTTTCAGTGGCTCATTGGGCGCAGGATGAGTGGGAGCGCACATCCAACTAATTCGCGAACGATTCGAAGTTTGAAAATGGAAGTTTTCTTCGTTCCATTTTCTTCGTTTGAAATTTTGATCGCACGGCATTTGAAAAAGGAATGGAGCGAGTTTTCAAACAAACATTGTGGATATGTTTCAGATCTAATGGACCGGAAAATTCGAAGCAAATAAGGGTGAAATCAGAATATTTCTGACAATTTATTAATGATTTCTTGGAACAAGATGGGGAAAAAATTGCAACGAAATGATTGTCTGATGGCAATTGCTACCTATTTTTTGGCAAATGGTCAAAGGGTCTGGTTTTCTTGCCAAGATTGGAAGATATGTTCTGTGTTGAGATCACCCGCATGAGTGGCAAGGTCAATGACTAGCGGTCGCAGCCTAGAGGTCGCAGGTTCATAATCCTGTGAGGTATAAATATTAATGAATATCTTTTTATATTTTTACATGATAACAATAATAATAAATGGATTATTTTTATAGCGCCGTTTTCGTGAGAAAATCACCTCAAAGGCGCTGGAATGATATCACAAGCAAGTTAAATTATATAAAAAATACAAAAATCGAATCGTTTTAGAGAGGTGGGTACGTCAGAATTAAAAGGTTGTTAAAAATTTATTCCAAAAAGGAGACCTTGACGGAAATGATTTTCTTTAAGGCTTATGTTATCTTTGGGGATGCTGTGTGGAGGGTCTTTTATGAAGAGGGAAGAAGTGAACATCAGTCTTGAAGTAACTCTTAGATGGAGGAAACATAGAAGTCGTAGAAACTCATGTGTCAACCATGTACAAATGTTGTGTGTTTCCCGACTATACACTGGTGCCAAAGGGATCAATGACGCTAGTTCTACAGAGCATCTTCAATTAAAACAACGATAGAACAAGGACAGCATTCCCACCTGACGCCTGTGCTCTCAGTATTGCAATCATTTTGTTAATATAACTAACCTAACTCAACCTTCATCTTTTTCACATCCGTCCATTTCCTCTTAACATTTGTGACTATGGTGTGGTACCTATTTAAATTAAAAATTAACCTCGCTTTGGATAATTATAATTTTTTCACAGTGGAATTTAAAAATAGCACTTTGTAATTATCCACAAGGATGTGCAAAAAATTAAACACCAAACTCTTGACTTGTGAATTGATGACACCATTTGTGCTACATCCAAAGTCACATATATCATGCTGAATTGTGCATTTTGGTGATTTCATGGCATTATTCAAAAACACGAAGCATCATTTCAGATTTTTCTGTTGTTACAATCCAACGGATTTAGATGATCAATGGCGTGCATTGCTCTATGACCGAAGGTAGGCTGCGTGTAGTTTTCAAAGTTTTTCAAGTTGGAGGATGAATTGTACATTGATTCGTTTGAAAATGATTTTGAATGCCGGAACGGCTGTCAAAATATAAATAAAAATTATTTATATTTTGACTTTCGGAACTCAATAATAATGTTATTATATTTCAATTAATTTCATTTTTTTTAAATTTTATTGTAATTTTGCGAATTAAACACAATAACAATTGATAGAAATGAAAATTACCCTTTTATTATCATCTTCCATTGATTTTTGTGGACAATTAAATAAATCAGCGTTCAAGTTCCTTACCAAGTTCATGGGAAAATAAAAATTTGATCAAATGTAATTTGTCTTTTTTTTAATATCTTTAAAATTTTTGCACGCCACTGCAGTTGATGTGTATCTATGTCGGTTACGTTGCAGAAACACTGCTGGTTTTGAAACGATTTTTTACATATTTATAAAGAGTTTTTTTTATTTAAAAAGTATTGCGTTATCGAACTCATGATATTTTTCTTTTATTTATACTGGGTTTTTACAGATGGTCACACTTACGTAAGAATAGTCAAGTTATGCATTCTTAGTTATCTTTTTCTATTATATAATAAGAATTTCCTGGGCGGCGGTGTTTGTTTGTTTTGTATACAAGTCTACAGTGTTATTACGAGCTTGATGAAATTTTGTGCACTTGACATTCAAAACAACAGGAAGAAGCAGAATTTTGGTACTTCTAGAAGAAATTTCGCATATTTGACATTCAAAATAACAGGAAAATTACTCGGTACAGATAACACGTCACAACCACAAAACCTTTCATAACCCCAGGCGCCACCGGGTACTTCAGCTAGTTAAATACATAAAATATAACATTACAAAAACTCACTCAATGATACATACATAATACATATAAGAGACAAGAGACATAGGTGATACATGATATAATTACCCCAATCACTGTGAACTAACACTTTTCCAACAACGCAAACATTCTCTATATTATATTCTTGATGTACTTTTATTTCTATTACTTTTATTTATTCACTTCTGTCGCTAGATGGCGGTGCTCCCAGATTCAAATACGAGAAATTTTTCACTATTGAGTTGTGCACTTTTTGTTAAATAAAGATATATTTTTTTAATATTTAGCTATTATATCTGTTCTATTAAATATTCTATATGTAATTTTAAAATAAAATAAAAAATTGTTACATACTTTAAAGTAGTAGCAGGACATTTTTTTCCGAAACTGGACAAATTATCGACAAAAATGTCTGCATTAGCTTGCTCTGTCTTGTTATATATTCGACAGACTTGAAGCAGAGGGCTAAGGAAGGTTATATTATTTCTGAATGTATTCAGCTGGAATATGGTATGGCGTCTTAAGCGATGGGAATTAAGAACATTTATTTTAATACTGCCAAGACACAATGTAGTATCGAGATGACCGTGAATTATTCTATGTAAACATATTAAATCAATCAATTGCCTTCTAATTTTAAGTGAATTAATGTTGAAGTGTTCAAGACATATGCAATACAACATTTTCATATGCAATACAATGTCGTCTCGCACAAAAGAGCGATAGAGTCGATCACGTTTGAATTTTTAATGAACTGTAATGTTTGAATTAAAATTACAATTAACTTATTGAAGCTGCAATATTAAATTATTTTGAAAATCTATCTTCTTCTTATATTACAGGCAGGCGGTGTGTGTTTATTTTGTATACAAATCTAGAGTTTTTATTCCGAGCTTGATTAAATTTTGAACACTCGACCTTCGAAACAAAGAAGGTTACTGTATTTGAGTTTTCTAAAACCACCCCACCCTTTCATGTCTCTTAAAGCAGAATGTTGGTATTTCTGGCAATAAAAATTCAAATCAAATTTCAAGGGGTAGGGGTAGGGGGGGATGAGGCAGGGGTAGGGGTGGGGGGGGAGGGGTGGGGGTAGGGGTAGTTGGGCGTGGGGTAGGGGTGAGGGTAGGGGTGGGGGAAGGGGAGGGATGGGCAGGGGTGGGGTAGGGAGGCCGTAGGGGGTGGTGGGTAGGGGTAGGGGTAGGGGTGGGGGTAGGGGTGGGGGTAAGGGGTAGGGGTGGGACTAGGGGTAGGGGTGGGGGTAGGGGTAGGGGGTAGGGGTAGGGGGTGGGGGTGCAGGGGTGGGGGTAGGGGTAGGAGTAGGGCTAGGGGTAGGGGTAGGGGTAGGGGTAGGGGTAGGAATAGGGATAGGTTTAATGCATAATCAAAATATTGCCTAAAACTATACATTGTATTCTTGAGGTGATTTTCTACAAGAACAGCGCTATAAAAATCATCCAATTATTATTATTATTATTATGGCCCCGGGCATAACCAGTTACTTCAGATATAAATATCAATAATACTCACTAAAAATATGAAACTGCGACTGTGACTCGAACTCAGAATCTTTAGTTAAAAATATGAAATAGAAGAAGACAAAGAAAATAAAAAGATGCGGTCGCGGCTGAGACTCGAACTCACAACCTCTGGTTATCCCGGATAATTATTGATATTATTATTGATTTATGATATTATTATTGATATAAATTATTGATATTCTTTTCAACCATTAATAATAATTTTCATCGCCTGACTCAGATAAAAAATTAAGGACACATTTTTGACAGCAAAATAACATTTCACTGGCACATAAACTACTGGGTTTTATTATTATCGATTCGAGGTTTTAATCAAACATTTCAAAAAATCAAAAAAAATATAACAAAGGAAAATCATCACTACCACAAAACTAACCAGAATGACAATATGAATATACTCAAATTTACAATTGATTTTGGACAGAGCTATAAATATCTCTCCACTAAGTTCTACAATTCACTTCCACAGGCAATAAAAAAACGGAATATGTGTATTTCAAAAATGAAATCAAAAGCTGGCTCATAAAAAAGGAGATGAGTTATCCAGCATTTTGAAAAGGACGTAGTAGGAGCTTAAAACAATCGGTTCTTACATAAAACTAGTCCGCTTCTGCACAGAAACCCCTAGTGATGAGGACTATGAAAAACATCCTAAATTGTAATTTATTATTATTTAAAAAAAGTCCCTCTCATTCCAAAATCCACCCACATTAAGACTCCTTTACAACGCACTCACAAGTATGTCGTACTATATTATCTGAGCCCCGTATAAAAGTCGATTTACATCGACCGGCACCGCGCAGTGCAAACACGTGGCAGGCACGACAAAAAAATAATTCCTTACATTATCTATGAACATATTCCCGCATGGTATAATGCGAATAATCCTTTCTGTGCCGTCCTCCCACTGTACATGTCAGCACTGTGCGGTGCAAGTAGATAATCTCACATTTTGAACATCGAAGCGATTCAATATTTTTATTTTTCGTTTTTTTAATGTTTGTTTGTGTCTCCATGGGACGTATTTTTATTTTTATTTTATTTTTGATATGACTTACTACCATTCTCTAGAAACAGGTAGATGTTTTACTTTATTTAAATATATATTGAGATACTGGGAAAAATCAACCTATTTGTGCAGGAGTCTTATACTCGTGGACGTGGCCTCAACTTGTATTGTCGAGCGAGACGATCAAATTGATCCTGAATTCCCCCGAGGGGAGAGCAAGCCACTGTATGAATTTAGTGGATAACAAATTTGACGTATTTTTCGAAACCTGCAGCGTACAAGGTTTTTGGTACTGCATACTTTTGACATTGTTGAATTGTTGGCTACGAATCCGGAGGTCGCGGATTCAAATCTCGTCGTGCACAAGTAAGTTTTATTTGATTAATTTGTGTTATTTCACAAATTATTCAATTAAAATAGTACGTAGTGCATTTGCGGTATGTTCCAGAGTGGTGGATACTTTCAGAATCGCCAAAGTGAAAGATCATCATTCAGAATCGAAAAGTTTCTTTAAATCTTGAAGCCGAGGCTTAAGCCGTGTTTGGTGACTAGATCTGAATAGAAAGATACTTCCCTGCCTTCCTCATTCCTATCTCCTTCTCCTCCTAACTATCTTTAGCCTCATAACATACCCCAAACGGGGATGCCATGGTCTCACTTGCTCCAAACGATTGGAAGCAGCTTCGACTCTTATGTGGTACTCACATTAAAAAAACTGTCGGTCCTATTAATTGCTTTCCTCAAATACACGTATACTCTTCTATTATATCGACTCTTGGCATGACTATCCTCAAATGTGTAATTAAAGTCTCCTATTTCATCTTTCATTTGCATTTTACGGTTTATTTATCCTCATTGCACTGTTTTCTCTGTCCATCAACGCTTACATGTCTTAAACCATGTAAACGTTCCTTTATTACCATTGTTCATTAAATCATTACATTCCAGGATTATTTTCATTTCTGCACCATCGTAATACAAGTACATTGTTTCATCATACGTTTAAGAGGAACGGCTGTGCGGCCTGTTTCATACAAAACTTAATTTTGGATTTGAGGCAAAAATACTCACCAATGATCTTTTTTTTGTCGAAAAGTATACTAAATATCTAGTACGGATTATAAGTAATTTATTTATTTTTGTTTTACATTATGAAATATAGGCCATTAATGGAATTGATTCTTCGCGATTTTACAGGCGCCTTTAACAATTATTTGGTGGCTAACGGCGATTAAAAAAAAATGTTACCCCGTTTACTTTGAAAATATAATGTAATAAAAGATATTAAAAAAAAAATTACTTTAAATCAAATTGAAAACGACCAATTTACGCTGGAACACAAATTTTCCCTACATAATTTAAAATATCGACCCGAAAAAACTTTTTTTTAAATGTTTTGTTTTTATTTTTTTTATTTACGTAATAATATTTACATAGCAAGTACAATAATTAAAAAAAAAACGATAAACCCGCAAATATTTTTCTAAATTGCGTCTAAAATTATAAAAATTGATTTTTTCATGGTCATAATTTGACACAAAAATAAATAAAATACTTCTCATCCGTGCTAGATATTTACTAAAGCTTTAATTTTTAAAATGTATCATTCAGTTTGGATGGGTATTTTGGCCTCAAATCCAAAATTAAGTTATTTATGAAACAAGCAGCGCAGCCCTTTCTCTTAACTTTGTGGATTTAAATAGTACAGCATTCAGATATACTTCCATCCTTCCTCTGCCAGAGTCATATATCACTACTATACACCTACGTTTATATCAGAAATTCTACGTTGACTCCTATTCTCGCTTCCTCCATCTAACGACTATTGCATTCAGTACTACACTAAATGAAATTCCTGCATTCACTCATCTTTCTACGTACGATATTCGCATTAAAAAAAAACATAAAAATCTAGATACTTAATTTATCAACGGTATTGTAACAAAGTAGGTAATTTTGTTACATGTATAACCCGCAATGTTGTAATACTATTTACATCAATAAAAACATTAATCTAATTTAGTTACACTTTCCTGCCTATACCAATAAAGCCAGCGAACGTGGTTAAAGATAAACGACAAGACTCGTATTTCCGACATATTCTTTTGTTCGAGTTTATTCCAGAAAATAGGACGATTGAAGTCGTTAGCGCTTTTTTGTGACTCCTGCATAAATCCAAAATACCTGAAGCCAGTAAGCTGATTAATAATGATAATAATCGGATGATTTGTATAGCGCCGTCTTTTGTGAAAAATCACCTCAAGGGCGCTGTACAAATATTACTTCATATTCTTTATCTAATTATGTACAAACAGATAGAGAAAAACATACTTACCTGGCAGGTCGCTTCAGATGAACCCAGTTTTATTATAAAATTTAAGTATAGAGATGATAGTTTTACAGTTGCTATTTTATCCTCCTGTTCTATTGATGTTACATTTATTAGAAGATTGGTGGCACAAGAAGAGTTGAACCCCTAATTATTTTTTTTAGAAACACGCCGTGTTCACGATTTTAGGAATCAACGTTATGGGAGTTATTTGTTAATAGATTTCTATAAGTTGGGTGTATTTGTGTTTAATATAACGGTTTAATCAAAAGGAGCGTTTCTGGGATCTGTGAGTGTAGAAGTAACTCACCAATAGTTAACATGAGTTGATTTATTTGTTATATAACGGTTATACAGGGTGGCGCAAAACTACCGTTATGGTTTGGAATGAAATGGCATAATCGAGCCGTTGTTGGTAGTCTATCGGCTTCAATTCTTGCACAAGCTGATCCTTATACGGGAACATGTGCAATGTGGCCAAAATCCTCTGAATGGACCTCCGCGATAGCCCCAGTTGTGCCAAACGTCTTTTTGTTGATGTTTCTAGACTGTCTTGCACACTATCCACAACACGTTGGATATTTTTTTCCGTGTGAACCCGTACGTGGCCTTCCGGTACATGGAAGGTGTCTTACTGTACCATGTTGTCGAAAATTTGTAACTGGACGGTTTATTGTTGGTGCTGAAGGTCCAATACGCACATTAAAAAACGACGATAAGCACGCTGCGTCAAAACAATTGACCGTTGATTTTCAAAATAAAAATCAACAATTAAATAATAATAAAAAATCAAATAAAAACCCAAACATTTTAAGTTCAAATCTGTCATTTTGTTCTAAATTAACCCAAAAGCATCGGTCATCGGTCGCCACATGTGCTTGTTTAAAGACCTTTGCCTGTTAAAAGCCTAGGGAAGTGTCCAAAGTGAATGGTTGATTTACAATGTTATTCTTTGAACTATGGTGATTGTAAACAATATCGTTTACGACCGGGCTGCACGACGCAAACTTAATAGTGAATGTGTTATTTTGGACCATTTAATAGCTGCAAAAAGATATCGTTGTATAACCTTGAACGTTATACCACAACCGCAACCCGTAAAATTAGATTTCGTGGCTGCCGAGAAAGGCGCAATAGGAAAAGACATTTGACGAGAAGATCTTCTGCTGTCACGGCGACCTGAGTTCTGACCTCCAGTCTACAGAGCAGATCCGGTGCATCATGCGGCCCACGGACGTGCCCGACCAGTCTGCCCTGCGACTTGCTGTGGTCCGACCCCGACAAGGACACCACCGGCTGGGGCGAGAAATGGACGACACGCTGGTGTGCTCTTTCCAGATCCTGAAACCGGCCGACAAGCGCTACCTGGCGTACGGGCAGTCCCGTCAGGCCGCCCAGGGGCGTCACCAACAAAGACAAAGAAGATTGGATATGGATATGGATCAGTTCCCCCGGCCCCCGTCCTCACCGCCGCCCAACTTCACATGACTCCTATCATTTTTATTAGCGTTTTGCAATATATCGTAAGGAATAAATACAGTTAGCATTTTTTTTCTCTCAATTTAACATGTATGAAAACTTAGATCAAGCCGTATTTAGTTTTGATAATTTAACTGCATCTCTTTATATGGTCTATAAATAATGTGTAATGATAGCCTGTCCAAAAAAAAATGTAATAGATGTAATATAGGAATAATGTAAGAATAGGAAGTAAGATTTGTACAGCGCCCTTGAGGTGATTTTTCACAAAAACGGCGCTATAAAAATCATCCGATTAATATTATTAATTGTTGATCGCTGTTCTGTTGTGTAGAGTTCCATTTCAAATTCCCAAGTTTTCTTCACAAAATTTTGAAATAAAAATAAAAAATATAAATAATTTTAAAAAGTTATTAAACATTCAAACCATAAGGGTAGTTTTACGTCACCCTGTAAAAACTTGTGATTACATTTACATAATATAAATTAGAATCCGAGATAACAAATATAACGCAATAAGAATCATGCTATTAGGATATACCGGTGACCAAATAGAAAATGTACATGTCACTACTGTCGCCATGCTTAAGGTGTTTGACGACTTTCAAAGTAGTAAAACATAGTGGTCTGTTAGTCGGCATTAATTTAAGCTAACACGCAATACACTTTCGATTTGTATGATACTTGATAACGTATTGACAATTTTCTAAAATTGTAAGTGCCAAAGAGATTTACATTTGCTTCAAATGTTTGCACTTTTCGTTAAACGGAGAATTACAAAAAAAATATAATATATTTATAATCTATGCCTGTTCTAAAAAGCTAAAACTCTTTTATAAATAGAAAAACTTGTTCCAATTTCAAACTCACGGTCAGAATTTTTTAATAGTTTTTCGTTTGATTTTAGCTGAAAACATCTCCTGAAATATCTCCTGAAACCGTGTTTCAGTAAACAGTTATACCTTGCTAAAGCCATTCTAAATATCAATCTGTATTTCATTGAACCTTTGATTGATTTAGCATTTAGCTACAGATTAAGCTTTGATGTGAGCAAACGTGGATTATCCGTGCACGGATTATTCGAACTATTAACTGTGTTTGTTTGTTTGGACAAAATTATAATATTGCGGTATACTTAATCTTAGGAAAATGGCATGTTGGAACTTTTGAAATTAAACATTTACAGTTAAGAGATCAAATGAAAAATATTTAAGATGGTTATTTTTATAAGAAAGTCAGTGTTATTACGCATATCACTAGTGTTTTCAGCGCACTGTCAAACAAAGTAAATTAATAAAATATCTTTACAAAATTCAAGCATTTGAATGATTTAACCAGTGGTGTTTCTATTTTTGAAAATTGGTGAAATTCCATTATAATGATTTATTAAATAATTTTTAAACTTTTTTCCACTTTTATTTTTTTTTTCTTGACAAGTTTCAGCCTATTATGGCCATCTTCAGACTGATACAATTTTTTTCTGAAACTACTATATATGTACAATTTATGGTATGGGGGTGGGAAACTACGATTTAATATAGATTTTCTGAACCAGTCTGAATAAAGCAATTTGAATACCGATAAAATTGAAATAAAAGTGGAAACAAACAAAAAAAGAAAAGAAAATAAGTAAGTAGTGGATTTTTTCAATAAGAATGAATATAAATTCAACGTAAATAAATCATTAATTAGTAATTTACCTAATAGAAAATACTCACAGAGCAATTGGGAGAACGCCTTGAATCGCAATATGGTAAAAAGTGTTAGAAGCCATATTTGAATAACTAGGTTCTTAATAATTTATTTTCCATTTTCTCTATAGGTCTACCATTTTTTTAATGACATCTGTATTAATATTTTACTCACGGACTCCTGAAAAGTGGATAATTTTTCTTTTTTTTTTAACGCAACTCTTTTACAGACTACAAAAGTTTCTTTGAAAATAGAATTAAAATGTTACTTTGTATTAAACCAGCAAAATCAATCGGTGGTTAAAGATACTTTGATTTCCAGTTAGTAAAATATTCTGTGTTCTAATCTGGTACTGTCGCATTTTCCCATCATTTTAATAACCATTACCATGTGCATATAAATACATTTTTAAAAAGGTTTGTCGAATAAAGTCAGTCATTCATTTTCAAATTCGAACCTCTGTGACAATATTTTCAGAGATCAACCAAAACAAGAAATATTAAATATTTTGACAAGACCCATCGCATTGTTCTATCATGTTTTTTCAGCATTCAAACGTTATACTACTGTGATAAGTAAAAACACAGTAATTAACGTGGGAAACTTTCTCCAGATTGAGTTTTGTTTAAACCATTTGCACATTTAGGATTGGCCTGACATACAGATTTTTTTTTCTTAAATACTTAATAATAATAATAATAATTGGATGATTTGTATAGCGCCGTTTTTGTGAAAAATCACCTCAAGGGCGCTGTGAACTTGTAAGCACTTCGTTTATATTACCATTAGAATAATATTTGAAAATAAAAATAATAATATTTATTGAAATTATGCGTTTTTTCTGTTTTTAGACACCGATGCTGAATATTTATCACGTAATTGATGTAAGTAAAAAAAAAGTATAATATTTGACTGTTTATAAGTTAACAAATATATACACATCTTTGTTACAATTTTGTATGTATAAACTTTTTTTAAATAAATCCAACGAAAAACCATACTCAAACGTCAACAATCTACGTTATAATAACGCCGCCATAGAGTGATAGACAGTTCGGCAGGAGAATGAACTTTGTTTTTACTTACAAAAAACAGAATATCTAGGTTTTTAAATACCAGGAGCGATGAAATTGCAATAACATCAAAAAAATACACTCCCTTTTTATTACGAAAAAGTTTTGTTAAATTATGTCTTATATAGAATATAAGAATCCGATATATCTTAATAATTTTTATTTTCATTAGATATAATGAATTTATGCCACCATTCTTACAATAGTTAGTGGTGTAATGGTCAGCATAGTTGCCTTCCAATGAGTTAATCGGGGTTCGATTCTCAGCCATGGCAAAAAAAAATGTTTAAATACATTGATTTGAATTATTAATTCTAATTCAAATTTATTTTTGATGGAGACTTTAAGCCTAACAAATTCTTTAATTTTTAATACTCTTTTATACAAAGATTGTTCTATAAAATTTCGTTTAATAGAAATTCCATAGTCTATCCAAACATATTTTTGTGGACCAACATCATTGCATTCAATTAATTTTTTTAATTATTTTTTATTTTTCTCTTCTCTAATAGGTTTTATTTATTTTGTTTGGCTCACAATACACCTACAATGCAATGGAAACACTTGAAAAAATTGTGTTAACATTCACCAACAACTAACCTGAAGATGTTTTTCAGCGGAGTTGAATACAATACTTAAATTCAAGCAGTGGTGATTTTCTGCAAAGAGCGTTTGTGCAATGAACTCACATAAAAAATATTTGAAAAGAAAATAAGGCTCTAATATTAATTTTTGGTTAATAAAAACCTTTGTAACTAACAATTTTTAATTTTTAATTATTTTTATTGAGATTTAAAAACCTCATTGTAATATTTAATCTTTGAAGAAAATAATATTAACACAACCTAAATTAAAGGTGAAAACGGAAAAAAACAACAGAAAATAAAAAGATTTCACTCGCATCTGAGACTCGAACCCAGGACCTCTGCCTATCCGGGGCAACCGCTAAACCAACTTAGCTAATGAGACCAGTTCAATGTATGTCATCTTCATTGTTGTGATGTGATAAAATTCCTTTAGACTTGGGGAAAAATATACGACTATGGAAAAGACCAACATAGGATTTTCTCAAACAACTAGGGATTTTTTGGGATGGAAAAAACATGCATTAATACTGTTAATCGGACGCAAAATCATCTGGTTTCTGTCACATTCAGGGGAAATTCTACGTATTATTTTTAATCGAAACCATGTGATTTTTTTCTCCTTTATTAATTTATGTTTGATTAAACTCCCAGTGAGATAGGCTACGAACCTCCACTGACTTCAAGTCTCAAAGTCAAATGCTTAGGCAATTACATACGATGCGAATGTGGAGCCGCCGTAATAAGAAAACAAATAAATAAAAAAAAACTGTGTTAAAAATACTGACTCGTAAAAAAACTCATTTAAACTAAGTACCAACTACTTATTTTTATAAAAAAAACACTTTTTGTGCGTTGCAGATAATGTACAATAGGTCTGCAGATAAATTGTAATTTAACCTTGAACTCTATAAATACAGTAGGCACCCGGTGTTTGGAATTTATTGCTCGGTTTCTTTCATGGTTAGTTTCAAACGTACCTGTGGGTGCAAATACTGACCGGTACATTCCTACCTCGGTAATGATGTGTACATTCTCTTTACTGGCAATATCCATTGATCAATTTCATATTATTATTAGAATTTTAAATAATATTGATTAACGAATGGTTCATGGTGCACAGGTTTCTACCAGTCAAGTTATGCTTTTCTTTTTATTTATTTTGGTTATCTTGATAAACCTCACAAGAGTCCCACTTGCTCCCAACAATCTAGAGTCCGTATGTCGTTAGGCTGATGGTAGTGGGGGTGGAGATAAGATGAGAAGAGGAAGGTGATAAAGTACCTGGCTATTCAGAACTAGTCACGAAACATGGCTAAAGTCACTTCAAGCAGAGTTTCTATTCTGAATGGTGGTCTTTCACCAGGGCGATTCTGAAAGTATTTGCCACTCTGGAATGTGCGCAAATATACTGTATGTTATTTTTAATTAATAAATTGTTAAATAACATCAATGAATCAAATAAAATTTAATTGCGCTCACCAAGGATCACAACCGCACAACCACGGAGGCCATTATGTATGTAATTAAGTTGCTTTTGTCATATTCGAATGCTTTTCTCATTAGTGTATTGTTTATACCAAAATTAATTTTACCAACAACATAAGAATCTTTAATCGTTGAAGATCTTAAGAAATCTCCAATAAAATATATCATAGAAAAGACACAGAAAATAAAGGGTGACGATCGCTTCTGGGACTCGAACGCAGGACCTCGATGTCCTATATATCGGAGACCAGCGCTCTACCAACTAAGCTAATGCCAACTTATTGATTTCCGTCAAATTTTATCGATATCATATATCAATTTAAAAACTATCAGTATTATCTTCAATTAAAACTTTTTAAATTAAATTAAATCAAAACCGTTAACTTTTTGTTTTCTATCTTTCCAGTTGCATGTCTCATTAGAGATTTGCTAATATCACCTTCAATTATTAAATATCACAAGGAGGTTTAAAATCATCAAAAATTATTTCTAATTTTGAAACTGTCATTTCTTGGTGAAATTCCAATTAAATATGTTTTTTATTTATTAAAAAACCCTTGTAACTTTTTTCCACTAGCTTATATTCGACCTTACCAGTTTTCCCCTCTTATACGGGCATCTTCAGACTGGCAGAATATTTAGTTTTAATTGTGCCAGTCTGAAGATGCCCGTGAGAGGGTGAAACCGGTTCGGTCGAAAATAAACAAGTGGAAAAAAGTTACAAGGGTTTTAATTAAAAAAATCATATTAAGCGTCTATAAGATATTTCAATAAAAATGAAGAGAAAAACCTTTCTGCTTTGGTATCGAATTCATTATTAAAGATTTCTTTCATCGTACACTTCATTATTTCTACAATTTCCCTTTATACTTTATTTCTACAATTTTTCTTTTAATATTCCCTTTATTTCATTTGTCTATTTTCTTGTGTTTAATATATATACGAGTATATATATATATATTTTTTAATTTTCTTCTGTTTCACAAAACTTATTACATTTCATTCTATTCCCATTCTTTTCCCCTTATTTTTTTATTATTTAGCATCTCTATCAAGTGATTGATCACTGATACCCAAACGAAAAACTATGCATCCTGTGAACATTTTTACTGGATTACGTGGAAGGGAACGGAAATGGTACAGAATTTCTTTAATTTATTAACATTGTCTTTTACACATAACTTTTAATAAAAATAGTTCGGCAATTATTTATTGTTTTGGAATATTTACAGATTATTAACATAGAAACATTTAAAAAAAATAACATTGGGAAGTGCGTGAGTGTTAACTATGCATCCTGTGAACATTTTTACTGGATTATTAACACTCACGCACTTCCCAATGTTATTTTTTTTAAATGTTTCTATGTTAATAATCTGTAAATATTCCAAAACAATAAATAATTGCCGAACTATTTTTATTAAAAGTTATGTGTAAAAGACAATGTTAATAAATTAAAGAAATTCTGTACCATTTCCGTTCCCTTCCACGTCATCCTCTCCTCCCAACATTACAATATAATAGGTATTCCAATAATCTTTTTTTTTTCTTTTTTAGTGAATTGTTACTCAAAATGATGGACTCATCTGTTATACATAGTCGCCCCGGGTTTTTTCGTTTAAAGAGACATCCAGTTTGTTCAAATTGGTGACACAAACGACAAATGCTCTTTCTCGTTGGAGATTGGATGTTACACTGCATTACAGTTGAAAACTCAGGTTTACAGACATGACGAACACAGAAAA